>QEOQ01000253.1:372546-388056 GCA_010279815.1 Brachionus plicatilis | reverse complement strand
CAGACCCCCCTAGCCCAAAAAAATTTTTTTTTGACCCCCCCTAAAAAATCGGCTAACCCTAGGTTTTCATATATGGAGAATCTAAAAATGAGGTCCATTTCAGTCGATTAAGATAGTGTAGAAGTTTTGCATTGCGCGAACTTTACCCATTAACAAAATTAAATAAAATAAGTTTTCCTATTTAAATTATCTTAAATTTAATAAATTTTTACAATGAAAAAAATAACTTTTTGAAAAATATTTAATTTTAGGAATTAATTAATATATTAATGTATTTTTATGTTAGGCACCAAATCTGAAAACGGTAATTGATAGAATTTAGTTCCGCTCGCACCTTTCTGACCGCACTATTAATGAAACATAGCAAAGAATAGCATTTAATAGTGATTTGATCGAAGAAACCATTTACCAACTTGATTGGTAAGTCCTAATCGTGTCCAACATTAGTCCATATTGTAATGAGCAAAAAGTTAGATTAATGTTATGAAAGATCATCTTTACTTTAAATTTTTTCTGCAAGCTTTTTTTAAAATTGATATATTTTAATTCAAATTCATCAATTTAAAAATCAAAATATTCAGACAAATGCAAATAAATGGAAATTCGCTTATGAAATTAAAATAAATAATTTTAAAAATCCCAAATTAGAAAATTTATTAAAATTCAACATTATTTTTTTTAAATCGCTGCTAGTAATCAAATGGAAAGTATATATAGGAACAAATTTTGATTTATTTAAAAAGTCATGCCAAGGAAAAAATAAAAAAAATGAAAACTATCTATGAATACAAAATTCTAACTCAAATTATTTAAATGAAAGGATCTCAAAATTGCAAAAATATTTATTCAAACTGTTTTACGCTGCTCTACATGTGAATGATGATAATAAACAAACGAAATGGTATCACTCCAAACAGCTTTCAAAATCGGATCAGCCAGATTTTTTTTATCAGCACAATGGTTCCACTGACTAAGGTCACATGTACAATCTGAGTCATCTGGTGGTGGCTTAACCTGAATATTGTTCACACATCGCTTGCATTTAAATTTTTCATGAGTATCGCTTTTCGTATTTTCATTGAGTGTAAACAAATCCCTCAATTCTGTTAAACTAAAATGTCTTTCTACATCTTCTTCATTGTCTACAACACAACTGCTTAAAGCTTTCTTGTGGGCTTGTCTTTGGAAAATTTTTTCTTCCAGGGTGCCAGTGGCTAAAAGTCGGTAGATCTTTTTTTGAAATTTAGTTCAATTAAAAATAATCTGATCAGAGTTGGTCAAAATTCAAAAATTAACTTAAAAATGTGCAAAAGTCAAAGTCAACTTTGTTTTTTGAATATTAATTTTTTAAATGTCAAATTCAAATCCGACTTTAATTTTGAAAGTCGATTCTTTCAATAACTTTAAAAAACTTTTTTTTTTTAAATAATTTTTATGAATTTTTTATTAAATTTCTTAGAAAACCTTTAGCATTTTGACATTTTTTTTCAAACCAATTGTTTCGAAGCATATTAAATGATTTGAAGTGTCTTGCTCATTAATCTTATGACTTGAAAAAAAGTATAAAGTCAAATCTGACTTAGACTTTTTGACTGACTTTTGACCAACTGTGAATTTGATATAAATTTTCCTTACAAAGCATTGTTTTTTTTGACCATCTCTCCACACTCGCGCCATAGCTTGGTCATCATTTGCTGGATTCCAGTCCGGATCAAACATAACCAATCTATTAGCTCCAATTAAATTTAGACCACAGCCACCAGCTTTTGAAGAAAGCATAAAAATAAATTCTGAACTGCATGGATCATTAAACTGTTCGACTATTTTCCCTCTTTTTTTAATGGTCATTGAGCCGTCCAAGCGAACAAAGTTGTACCGTCTTAGTGCACATAGCTTTGAGAACATGTCCAATGTTTGCGTGTAGTTTGATACCAGAACAACCTTGTCAGTAGTATTAGCTTTAATTGCTGCTAGTAAATAATCCAAGACTGCCATTTTTCCAGACAAATCGCACTGAATACTTTTTGGGTCGAAATTAGAAGGAAACAATTTTAGTGCATTTTCAAATCCTTTTTCTTTTTTAACACATTTATCGTATATCAGTTCGGGATCTAAAAAAAATATAAGAACAAAAAGTTAAAAATAACAAAATTTACGATTGCAGAGCTTTTTCATTTGAGTTATTGCTGATAAAGTTGAATTTGATAATTTAAGATCAGACTCGTCTTTAGCTTCCAAATCATCAATGTTGTTTGATTTACAAAACATTTTGTATAGTTCTATTTGAAGGGGCGTAAGGCGACAGACAACAACTTGTTCAACTGAAAATTCAAATTTTTATTTTCTACCAAATTTGAAAAAAAAAAGAGAAATATTACTTTTTATTGGTAAATATTTGGTCAATAAAGCTTGGGTACGTCGGATTATACATTTGTTTACAACCGATGCTAATTCATTCAGTTTTTCATTTCCAACTTTTTGATCGGCTGGAGAAGCTGAACTGTCTCTGCCTTTGATGATCGGAATTTCAAATCTTTTTCTGAACTCAGCAGCTGTGCCAAGGATGCCACCGTTAACAAAATGGACAAGAGAAAAATATTCCAGTAAATCATTTTGAATTGGAGTGCCAGATAGCAAAATTCTTCGCTGTGTCTGAAGAGCATTTAAAGCTGTATATGTTTGATTTTCTGAATTTTTGAGACGGTGGCCCTTTTTTTAAAAATTTGAATTTTTTAAGCATTTGAAAAATTTTATTTTATATTCCAAATTTACTTCATCACAAATTACTATACCAATGGGTGCTTTGGTCAAAATGGCTGCATGAGCTCGAAATGTTTCATAAGAAATAATCAAAATTGGATTCATAATTCTTCTTCCTTGTTGGAACATGAATAACTCTGAGAATTAAATTAAAATTATTATTAGCTAGAAAATAATAAAAACTCAAGTCAATTACTTAGTTTTTTTTCGATTTCTTCTTTCCCTCCTCCATCTATTGCTAAAGGATTGCATTTTTTTTGTAACCATTTATTTATTTCGTTATACCAATTTTTTACCAGAGAACTTGGTGTAACAATGATCGCTTTATCAATAATTGGTTTACAATCTGGGCCTTGTTTCTGATTAATTTAACTATAGTTAAATTTAATGAAGTATTAAACTTTACTAGTAAGGTCCATGTAAGTGTAATGCATTGCAATGTTTTTCCGAGACCCTAAAATTCAAAATACAGTTAGTTTTTTTAGACTTGTTAAAGTAACCATTTCGTCTGCCATAATACATCCGAAGTTTTGTGGAATCTGAACACCTGTGACACAATCAAACATAAATTTTACACCCTTTTATATTATTATTTTAAATTTTTTTTCAAAAAAAATTGGACTCCATAATAAAACCTCACGCTGATGTGGTCTGAGCACTTTTCCGACCATTGGATCTACAACTACATGAACAGGAAGTGTATTTCTATATAAAATGATTAGTATTTTCAAATATAAAAATAAAAAAATATTTTACTGGTCAACTTTCAACATTTCTTGTGCACTTAGTTCAGGTGGTGAAAATAAAATAACTGCATTTTCTTCTTCTGGATCGAAGAGAGGCTGTCTTGCACCTTGGCGCCTGGTTCCAAGAGATTTGAATGAAGAAGACGATTGATAATTTGGAATTGGGATTTTGAATGGTCGATGAATCAAATTATTTATAAATTCTTCCTTGAATTTAAAATTGAATAAAATTTTTTAAATTTTAATTTTCTTACATGGCTTGAGTTACCAGGAATGTTAATTTTTATTTCAGTTTTAGATTTTGAAGTCGGATTGTCGGAATTGTCATTAACACTGGCTAAAGGCTTTCGGAATGGTGAAATAAAGTTGGAGGCATCATAGTTATCGTGTGCCTTATTTTTTGATTTTTTTAGATTTTCTCTTAGTTTTGCCCAGTCATTAGAACTACTCATAATTTTAGTTTTTGTCGATCTGCTTTCTTCTTCATCGTCACTTTTAGTCTTTCGTTTTAGACCCAAAGATGTTGCTAGTTGGCTGGGTGCCGCACTCCTTTTGAAGAAAAAATAGTTTCAAATGATTATTTTTTAAAGTTATAATACCGCCTCATTTTTTAAGAAAATTTTAAAATTTAAATTTTTTTATTTTATTAATGATGCATAATTAAAATCAACTTAAATAACATAAACGAAATAATTTTTATTTTGAATGGCCATTTACTAGATCAAAAGCTAACTTTTTATCAAACTTTTTATAATTCTTTTTCTAATATTTGACAAATTCTTTTAAAAATTAAGTAAACATATATGCTTAAAACTCAAATACAAATTTTTTACAGTGTGTTGAACGACTTGTGTTTAGCTGGATCCCGAAGGATACATATTACGAGTTTAAAGTGGTCGTGTCGGTGACAGTAGATTCAGAGCTATCTCCAATGTTTTTGGAACAAGTGGTGGAATCGATATATTGATAGATTATTTCTAAGTTGAACTAATTAAGTACTCAAGCTGGAGAAATTCGATGGATTGTTAATCTTTATTTTATCAAGTTTATTTAATCAGATTAAAACTATTAAATTGTATAAATTATAAATAATAATTTTAAAAAAATATCCCGCATTTTCCTCTTTTCCTCTATAAATATTTTTTTACTCATTTTTATTTTTATTCTATTTGTTAATTATTTTATCTAGATAATAAAATTATTTTCTATTTGATTAGTTTTTTTATATAATTAATTTAAAACAGTTAGTCTAGTAAATTCATCTTTTTATATGGTATACATCAATATTTTTTTAGATTGTCTTTTTTAAATATTTAAATTCTAAGAAAGTAAAAAAGGTCTGAAAAAATTTCCAAAACATATTCGCATTCCCAAGATTACTGTCAAAGCTTTAAAAGCTTAATGATAATTTAATATTTCTACTTTGATTCGACTTGTGACTTTTAAATAACTCTGAAAAAAACATTTAAAGTTGTACAATACCATTTGGCGTAGTCACCACTATTCTGTAAATATTAGAATAGATAGGAAACATTTAAAGGTTATAACTAGTTTGACTGTTTTTTTTTTTCGTTTATTGTAAAACAATAATTTTATTTAATTTTTATTTATTTTATCTTATTTAGGCTGAAGGAGCGAGCTGAAAGAGGTAACACTCAATTAGTGAGCTCGAAGCCATTTTAAATTTTTTTATTAAATTTAAATAAATAAATCTTTAAAAAAAAAAATCATTTAGCTAAAAAATGAAAATAAAAGTAAACAATTTTTTATTGATAGCACAAAAAAATATGGAAGATTATTTACTATGAAGACTCATTAATTAATCGAATGAAGTTGATTAATAGCAATGGATGCTAATTGTCTTTTTAATAATGTTATAGTAATTTTAATTTAATTTACCCTAATAGTTACCTTTAAAATTAGATGACATTATCATATATAATTATTTAAATCTTAACTTTATTTGATTTTACAAATTTGCTTCAAGGGAGGGCTAGTAAAACGATTGCTAAAACACGCTTGAAATAAGTTTTATTATTAAAGATTAAAGATCAATGTGATTTTTTTTTAAATTATTCTTTCCAACAAAAAAATTGAAACAATTTTTGCGGAATTTTATTTTTATATGTAAATAGTTAAATTTAGACTATTTTTTATAAATAAGCTCTTGGTTCATTTTTTTATTTCAAGACGCCAAAAAAAAAGAAGATTTAAAAAAGAAAAAAATAATATTTTTAATTGCTTTCACTATTGTATTTATTTTTAAGAATAATTTTAACATCAACAATAGAAACTTGAAATAAAATCAAATAAGAACAGTTAAAATTAGCATTTTTTTCAAGGATTAAGAGCAATTTCGTCCCAAAGTTGACATTTTCTGTTAAGGCTGTATTTTAGCCTTGACTCAGTTTTTGTTTGCCCATATTTGATGTAATAAAAATTCACTGAATTACTAGACTGTGTTAATCCATGTGGTTTCCAATCAAACGCAGGTATTTTATACTTAATAAAATCACTCCAATATCTAACCATTTTTTCTGAGAGTAATTTGTCTTCGGAAGAATAATCATTATAGCTTTTATAGCGCAAAGCTGATCCAAACATGTATCCAATTTCATCTTCATGATTTGCGCCATCGTAATTAACCCAATAACCATCCCAGTATTTGGGTCTTTGAGCAAATTCATACGCGAACATCTTTCCACCATTATACTTTCCAACCAACTCATTAAATAAATAATGAGGACATGGAAAGTAAAAATCACTTAGTATATCCAATAAATACCTAAAATAATCCACAGTTCCATTATTATTTGATTCCTGAATGTAAGTGTTTATTAGCTCATCTATTTTTGAATTGTTTTGACTTAACCACAAACGATTAACTAAAATAGGCTTTAGCCTATCTTTATTACCAGCCATTAAAGCTTGAATATCATCTTTAAGATTTTCTTCGTATGTGAGACCAAACGACTCTAAATTATTGAATCCAGCCATGACTGGAACTTTGTTAAAATCACCACTTTTCATATATCTAGTGGCTCTTTGTCAAAATAATCAGGATCACGTGGAAATACCGGAATATCCAACAACTCAATACCTTTTTTTGCTAAGGTTTGAGCATCGGACTTCTGTAAAAATTCCAGCATATTTAAATTGCTGGTAAAGTTAAGACCAATATTTTCCGCTAAATATCGAGTCATACTAGTAGCCTGTTCTGGAGAGCGAAGGCTGCTTTGAAGATAGATTCGAAAGACAATTCCAGATTGGAGAATAGCCCCTGAAAATAGGCCTTTACTCTGTTTCGAAATCAAATGGTATCCTACACTCCAAGAGCCAGCGCTATTGCCACTTATAGTGACTTTATCAGGATCTCCACCAAATCTAATTGCATTTTCACGAATCCATTTTAAGGCCATTGTTTGATCCTTAAAACCTTGATATCCCTTTGCTTCAGTTCCTTGAACATAAAGCCATCCGAAAGCTCCCAAACGGTAATTTATTGTTATAACAATAATATCAGAAATTCCTGCCAGAATTCCTCCATCATATCCATTGCTACTTCCTGCAATCAAGCTACCACCGTGAATCCAAACCATGATTGGCTTTAGTTGTCTTGATCCATGTACAACTGTGTTGTTGTACGAATCAAGAGTTGTATAGATGTTTAAATAAAGACAGTCTTCTGAATAGTTTGAAGTATCACCACTACTGTATGATCTTTGATAACATTTTGGACTTTTTTTCGTTCCGTCTCTAATATTTGTCCATTTTTCTGGACTCTCCGGATCTTTGAATCTTAAATCTTTCAAAGGCGATTTTGCATATGGAACAGATAACCAACTCAATATGGGATTTGTTTCTTGGTATGGCTTTGACTCGTAATATATGGGATAATTCTCACATTTGCCTCTTATTTTACCATAAGTTGTTTCTAGAATCAAAGTCGAATTGTTCAGATTTGAACAACTTGATTGAGAACTGATAGTTTGAATTGATATAAATAGAGCAAAAAGAACTAGGAGTTTCATATTTTTTAAATTTTTTTAAAATTAATGTTTGATTTTTTAGCCAAAATCGTCCAATTTTTATACACATTTAAGTTGGATTTTTCTCCTTTTTTTTAAAGTAAGTCTAGGCTTATCAAAATGTTATTTAATAGACCAAACTTTTTCTGAGCAAACAACAGGTAAAAAACGAAAGTTTTTTATTTAAATTTCAATCTATGTTAAGTCTATATTAAAAAATAAACGTGATAAAATCAAATTATTCAATCAGATATTATCTAATCTAACATATTTACAAAAATTCAGCAATTTAATATAATTTATTAAATATAATTATATAATTTGAGAAAAATGTCAACAGAGCTTTTACTAAAGAAATCGATAAGTTTTGCCGCTCTCAAATAAAATCAATTGAATCAATGATCTTTGATATCTTGTTTCTTGAAAATAATCTGAATATAAGTAAATAAAAGTTGAATAAAAGTAATCGTTTTATTCCAAATATTTGATTTAAATAATTTTACAAATACAAAGCCAGAATTTTATATAACATTTTTTTTAGCTTTGTTTTAAAAGTTTGCTAATCGCTTATTTAGATTGGGTCTAGTTACAGAAATTCTTAAAAGAATAGCTGGTATTGTCATTTTTTACTATTAATAACTAATAAAGTGTGCAATTTAGTGTAGTCTTTCGATCATTTTCTTTACAGCAGCAGAGTAATCAAAAGGCTGGATCCTCTGGTAGGACAATTGGGAATCAGTAAAATCATAGAACTTTTGGTTGAAAATAAAACATTAACATTTTAGGCTCTTCTATAAGCGCATAATGCTAACTATCCGATGGTCCGAGTATAAAACTGGTTCAGACTTGTACAAAAGTCACGAAAAAAAGTCTCAAATTCAAAAAATACAAGTCTTGACTTTGACTTTGACCGATTTATACATTTTGGTTTTAAAATATTTATCAATTCCAGCATCATCAGGTCCAATTGAGCGAACATATTTCATATGCTGGCTACATAAACAGACCACATAGATCAAGAATGACAGTAAAAAATTTAGAAAATACAACACTTTTGAGGTGTAATTTTGATCTTTTAAAGATTTAAGTTAAAACTAAATATTTTTTAAATAAAAGTTATCTTTAAGTTAAATAAAAAATTCCTAAAATTCTTAATTACTTTATTTTAATAAAATATATGAAATGAAATAAGCATATGAAATGAAAATATTTTTTATTTAATAATATTTCTTAATCAATAATTAATTTCTTTAAATAAATTTATAAAAACTTTAAATTTACAAAGTCAAGACTTGTACTTTTTAAATTTTTTCCAACAAGTCAAAGTCAAGACTTTAACTTGACTTAAGACTTGTGACTTTTAAACAACTCTGAACTGGTTTCAAAGAAACCAAAGAATCAGAAAGAAACTCAGAAAGTAGTGAAGTATCAGTTCGATGATCAATGCAAGGTGATTGGTGATGCATGAAACTGAAAATCTCCGTGAAGGTGGAAATCAGAAAATTAGAATATTAACTGCGAGCACATAGATTTTAAGTCTGAACCTGGAATGCCAGAACCATGTGTGAAAATCAAAGTGAGTTTCAGATTGGAAACGGATCAGGTTATTTTTAAAGCAGTGAATGGACCTTTCTAAATTTGGTAATCGCTAAAACAAGACAACACGTTGCAGGAATTATGCTTTTGAAGCAAGCTGTGGATTTAATGAAAGAGTAATAATAATAAATAATTTGTCCCTTTTCTACCTTTGATGATTATAAAAGAGGCACTTATAAAAGAGGCCTATTCCAGTACATTTTGAGCAATAGCTCCTATCTGACACATAGGTTACTGCACTGAGTTGATCTTTAACACTGAATTTATTACCCAGTCGAAACCTGCGCCTCTTTTTTATAATGAATGGAGTCTATAAACACTCGTACCGTACTGCAGAGATATTTTTTAAAGATTTTTTGTCACTCAGCGAGTTTTGAACCTTTGATTCTTTGGCACAAAAAACAATTAATTTGGGATCTCAATGATGGAGTTGGAACCAATAAATGAAAGGACAAAATAATCAAAATTAAAAGGACAACTAAGTTATACTTTCATCATGCGATCCTTAATATCGTATCATTTTTCTCTAAATATCTTAAAAAATTCAATTGAATTCTTATGCTGCTAAAATTTTTTTTATTTAAATCTCAGATTTTGATTTGTAATCTTAAATTATTACTATTTTTAAAAATCAATCAAGAATTTATCAAATTTAAGAAAGTAATTCCATTGAGAATTAAAACTCTTCAGTCTAGAATTTAGCCGTGCTTTTTAAAGGCTAGAGAGAAAAAATTAAAGCTTGTTTTTTTTAAATTTTATTTTGAAAATCAATTACTGTTTATTTCTTTTTAAGTTTTATAATCAAACACTGTTTGATTATTATTATTTGATTTTTATTATTATTTGACCATAGTGATATATATTCTTTATATTTTTATTTATTTTATCTATTTATTTTAAAAAAATTTTAAGCCTCATAGACAAGTTGAAAAGGAAACACAAAAATACAAATTACAATTTTACAAACAAAATAAAAAATAAAAAAAAAATCTGATTTACAAATCACATTACGTTTCATAAATAATTAATCTATTTAAAATTTTATAAAAATTTTAAAGTCTAGATTACATAAAAGAGGGGTAAAAAGAGAAAAAAATCTAAATAATTAAGAAATTATGAATAAAATATTGCAAGTTTCAATTTTGCTGTATTTTTGAACATTCAATTGTGAAAATATTTTTAAGCACGCAGTTTCTGACATTACTCCTGTTTGCTTTTGACGCATAATGAGCTCCGATAAAATAGACATCATTGAAATTGCAAGCAATTGGCCATCTCTTGGGCAAGGTAACCACTCTGAGGTGGTCAGATGGCACCACTCGCTACTTAAATCAGTGGTCGACGAAATCGCAACACTCAAACAAGAAATTGTCGATTTGAAAAAAAGTCAATGAAATGCAAGCAAATGAACTGATACAACTAAAATCCAGCCCTTCAACCGCTACTTCTACCCCAGTCTCCTTTGCAGCTATAATTGCCGGCCAATCCACTGAATCAAAACAGCAACAACACCAACTTGTTAACTTTATTGCCACCGAAAATAAAGATCGTCAAGAACGAGAGCAAAACATAATCATTTCTGGCCTCTCTGAATCCCCGACTAGCAACGACAACGACCTAGTCAAACAATTTTTTCATGAAGTCAACGAGTCCAGATTATCACCGAGCTCATCACCAATTCAAGCCTCAACAATCAAAAGTGTGCGTCGTCTAAAATCAAGTAATCTGTCCTCTTCTAACCCAAGTCTTGTTCTTGTTTCTTTCTCTAATCCCTCTGACCGTGATAAAGCGATTAAAGCATGTTCTCGTCACAGAGCAGCTGATTTTGCTAATGTTATGGTTCGTGAGGACCGCACGCCTGCGCAACAAGCCGCTTTCATTAAGCAAAGACAAGAGATTAGAAAGCTAAACGACGAACTTGAAGCATATAAGTTGCTCGAACAATACCGAAACGTCCTGCACAAATCGCGTAACACCATAGTTTGTATTGATCTGGCCAAGTCAGCTGCTGCCAAAAATTATGTGATCGTTCAGCACAAAGTTGTCGTCGAGAACGCCAAGAAAGAGCTTGGATTATGACGAGTACGCCGAGTTTCCCTAGCTGCGCCTCATCAGCTCTTTGCCAGCCGAAGCACCCTAAACCCACTTGCGTCACCGTTTGTATCTAAATCTTCTGCGCTCTCCCGTCAACTACCAACCATTTTAGTATCAAATGCGCGCTCACTGAAAGATAAAGTCCCATACCTCATACAGATACTTGAAGACGAACGCCCACATATTGTTATTATCACCGAGACTTGGCTTAATTCCGACTCAGTCGCTTCTGTTTGTGCCCAGCTATCCTACAGCAATACACACAAGCTGAAACAATATAACACCGAGAGTACCGAGCGCACTGGTAAACGTGGTGGGGGTACGATGGTACTTGTGAGAACTGATTATACTGAGTCCATAACTAGACTACCTGCTACACCACCAATCATTAAAGGCTGGCATACAGAAGAAGGCCGGGCAAAACTCGGCTTATTAGAATTCACGATAACTCGCACCCGACCACATCGTCTTCCAAGAGGCTATTCCTGCGTACTTGCTGTAGCCGTTTACATTCCAGAATTTAATGTATCGCGTCTTCGTAGCTCGATCAGTCAATTGTGTCATGCCCTTGAAGAACCAGTGACTAAATGCTCGAGCAACAACAAGCCTCTTATATTCGTGGCTGGTGATTTCAATGGAGCAGACGTTCGACCACTTTGCACCAAGTTCTACTTACGTCAAATCAATCGTGAACCAACTAGAGCTGCAAAATGCCTCGACATAATTCTCTCCAATGCCCCTGACTGTTACATCTCCGAGACACGTAACCCACTCGGTCCACCAACCAGCTCTCCCCAGTATTTCAACTTAGCTGACGAGGCTAGTACAAACTCGGAAAACAACGAACCGAGCTGCAGCGATCACCGAATCGTCCTGGCCGTTGCCCCAAAACACCTTTATTCGGCAACCAGACCTTCCGGACGAAAAATTTTAGTCCGATCAGGTCAACTTCGCGACACAGTTGCTGCAATACGACAGCTTGACACCAATGCCCTTCTCGCTGACATTGAAACAGACCCGCACAGCTCCATCAACCGATTCATGCAAGCCATTCGTAACGCACAAGACCTTCACCAGCCATTGCGAATCGTTAAGACTAAGGGTGACCAAGAGTGGATGAATCTCGAAATCAATCAGCTGATCCGCGAACGCCAGCGTCTACACTCTGCAGGTGAACACAACCTACGTGATCAACTTGCTCTTCGCATTGTAGGTTTAATCGCCACCCGCAAAGCTACCTTCTACCGCGAGAAGTATACGAGGAGTAAAGCCGGCATGTGGGAACATGCAAACAAGTTGCGCAAGCCACCAACCACTCTCCCACCTGATCCTGAGTATGGCGAACGACTGAACGAGCAGTTCTCGGATACTGTTTGGCAAGGAGTGACTCAAGCTAACATATCACGCTTTATTCGTCGCGATGCCTTGCCACCCGTCGTTCCGGTTTTCAACTTTACCAACGTAGGCGAACAACTTCGCAACGTGAAGTCAACCTCGGCTGGCCCAGATGGCATCTCAGGAAAGCTACTTTACTCAGCAAGACTCGAATTAGTTTCACCTTTAGTTTCCATCTTTAACCATTGCGTAAACAAAGGTATTGTCATTGACGAATGGCGACTTGGTAACATCACGCCAATCCCGAAAGTGCAGAATCCAGCTACACCTAGCGACATGCGACCAATTGCCATCACTTCGACGCCATGTAAGATCATGGAGCGCATTATCACCAAGCAGATATTGCGCCTTGTTCGTGTAAGGCTTCTCACTAACAAGCAATTTGGCTTCTTAACTGGTAGAAGCACCACCGATGCATTGATTATGGTATTAGATGAATGGGGAAAAGCTATAGACAGTGGGGACCAGAAGGTGATAGGAATTTTCTTCGACTTCGCCAAGGCATTCGACTTAGTTGACCATGAGCGACTCATTATCAAGATCGAGTCTATGCTTCCTCAATGGCTAATCACTTGGATTGCAACTTGGCTATCAAATCGTAAGCAACGAGTTGTCTACAGAGGTAAGGCAACAAAATGGCGAGATGTACGTGCTGGTGTTATTCAGGGCAGTGTCCTTGGACCTATCCTATTCCTCCTCTTCATACTCGACATCAATGAGTACCTGCCTTTTGGAGTTGAGTTACTAAAGTACGCCGACGATATCCTAGCCTACATTGTAGGAAACACATTTGGCAACATCCCTCAAGAGATAGTTGATGCCGTTCAACGCTGGTGTGTTGATAATAAGATGCGCTTAAACGTGGGCAAGTGCAAAATGATCTTCATTAATCCCCCGCGCGTACTCGGCTCAAGTGTTCCTACTGTTTATCTGCTTGGCCAAATGCTTGAGACAGTCAAGTCCTATAAGTATCTCGGCTATGAGCTTTCTGACTCGCTCGACCTCGATCTCCAATGGAGACGTGTACGTTCAATTGTCAGCCCTGTCGAGTTCTTGCTCAAGCAGCTTAAAATCAATGGCTGGTCTACGCCGATGCTCATTTGTGTATACCGAGCATATTGTCTCAGCCACTTTACGTACAGCGCCGTAATGCTTACTTCAACCTCTGCTGCTGCCAAGTGTGAGATGAACGCTTTCAACTCCCGTTTATGGCGAATCATGGGAATCGATGATCAGACTGCAGACTCCTACAAACTCCTCCCAATAGCCGAGTTTATAGACCATGTCTGCGAACAGACACTCAATAGAATTCTGGCTGACCCAAACCATCCCATCACGTCATGTCAACCACGCAACCTTCGCTTGAACGCACGCTTCCCCTTTCCAAACAAGAAAAGCAAACAAGGCTGCTTATCACAACAGCTTCTTACAGAAGTTCCTTCGAAAACTTCGCAACGATTCCAACAGTCAAAACGCGAGAGCTAGTCTCTATCTTGTTTAATCATATAACTAGTTTATAATTTATAATTTATATTTTTGTAGCAATTTACGATATGTTTGACAATTCTTACTTTATATTTTAATAACAATTATTGTACAATTAGATTTAATTCTCAAATCAATAATTTTTAATCAATAAAACGTTTGAAACTCAAATTGCAGACTTAAGTAAAAGATTCAAGTTGTCAAAATAAAAATAAAAAGTTAAATTACTATCTAATGAATTTCTTTTTATGAATAAAAAACTTAACTGAGTCAATTAACCCTCTGTTTTGGCACGTGAACAGTTCATTTATAAATTCGAGTAAGACTTTTTTTTCATATTCTAGGCATTCAACACTAATCTTTTGTTCTAATGTTCTCAATTGTCTGTCAAACGGATTATGGTTAAGATTGTCAGAATCAAAAATGTCAGAGTAAAATTGTCAGAAATAAAAAAGTCAGAAAAAAAATTGTCAGTTCTGACAATTTTAACAAAGAGATAGCGGTAATTTTTTTATTGGTTAATTTTTTTTAAAAAAATATATTAAATGATAAAAAAAAATCACAAAAATAATTAGTTAAAAAAATCAGAAATAAAATATTAATTTAAGTCGAAAGTAATTTCATTTTTTGTAAAAACATAATTATCAATTAATGAATAAGAAAATAAAGTAAGAGATTTATGTTGTATTATAAAATTGAACTCATCTCTAATTTTTTTTTATCAAAAATTAATTTACCAGGATCAATATCCATTGCTAGAGCCAATGCATAACCAAGCGCAAACAAGCCACAGTCAATCTATCCATTTTGTTTAGAGACTGGAATATGATTAATTTTGATAAATCTAGACCCACCATTTATTTTTTTAGCGATATACATGAGTTCATTCCACCTGAAGTCAAAGCTGCTCTCTTTGCCGACGACCTCTGTATATGGGTCACCGAAAAAACAAAAAAGAAGGTCGAAAAATTTTTACAAAAAGCAATAGAAAATATTTCTGAATACTGCAAAAAATGGGGATTCAAAATTAACAAGTCTAAGACCTGTCACACAAAATTTACATCAGCTGGACTCCGAAAAAACTACCATCAAAAATACATACTGGATCTAAAGATCGGAGACGAGAAAATTCCACTTGAACCAAATCCTATTTTTCTAGGGATTAAACTTGATCCCAAACTTAGCTACAAAAACCACCTAGAAGAAATTTCGAAAAGACAGATTTCAAAAATTAATTTGATAAAAAAAATAAAAAATTTTAAATGGGGCTCTTCAACCAAGATCAATAGAACCCTTTATAAGTCTCTTATACAATCAGTATTCGATTACTGCTTTGTACTTTTAAAGTCCGAAAGTCAAAAAATTAAAAAGAACCTACAAGTACTGCAAAATAAGATCCTCCGAAT
>QEOQ01000253.1:325701-371462 GCA_010279815.1 Brachionus plicatilis | reverse complement strand
GATATTCTTCTTTTTATATTCATCTTCATTACCTATTTTAATTAAACTTCAATAAAAAATTTTATTATTGATGTTCATTAACTTTTATAAATTAGGATTCAATTTAATTTAATTAATATTCAATTGTCAGTTAATTTAAAAAAAAACGTTTTATCTTCCAATAAGAAAAAAGTAAAAACAAAAATCAGGATTGGTTTGACTTTTTTTTTTCTGACAATTTTACTCTGACATTTTTGATTCTGACAATCTTAACCATCTCCGTCAAACGAAGTATCATTTCTCGAAGTAACAGATAACAGATAACAGGCATTTTCTTAATATCCATAAAGAGTTTCCTGCTCAAATCATTGTTCAAAATTTGTCCTAAAAAATATAATTTATGTTCCATATAAATTTGAGAAACAAATTCCAGATTGATAGCACTATACAATGGTCTTGTCTGTGAGTATATACTAATACCAATCGTGTTTTTTATTAGGATATTTTGCCGAGTATCAAGTTCTTTCAATTTATTGTCTGTTAAAAAAACTATATCCATTGATTATCTGAGAATTTATTGACAAAATTGTTAATAGATAAAGGCGACTGTTTAAGGGTTCATAGTTCTCGGCTTGCAACCAATCGAATACAGAGAGAACATACTTTTTTCCACATCTCTCATTTTAGCATCAATAAATGAACTTTTTATGTTTATTTAGTCTTAGTTTTTGTTTAGAAAAAGGAATTAAAATCATATAACTGGCTGAAGGAGCTCTGCTCGTAGCCTCTCTTTTAAAAGAGAAATAAACTATTAAACAAAAAACATTAATTAACAATGATGAATGAATTTTTTTTGCTATTCTTTTATTTAGCTTTTATGTCCTTTTTTCATTATGTGTTTAGCTAATTTAATTGTTGCTATTTTAATACAGTCCCTTCTGTATCGGCTTTACCATGCATATATTTTAAATGCTTAAAAATCGCTTTAAAAAAAGAAAATGCACACCGACACTTTTATTTTAAATGATATTTAAAAAAAGGCTCATAAACATGTTTCTAGACAAATTCGGGCTTAAAAAATTCAAACCCAGGGTCTATTTTTTCATTGGATTTTTATTTCTTTGATAAAAATTAATAAACGAAAAATCGAGTTTTATTTTAATGTTTTATTTTATTTGAAAAATTATCATTAAAAAAACTTTAAAAAAACATTATTCTTTGTTGATTTGGTTAGAAAAAATTCAATTCTGGGATCTGTTTGGTTCTAGGATATTAATTTTTTGGAAAAAAAGACACTAAAATGAAAAAAGTTGCTTTCAAAATATATTTAATTTAAAAAAGTAACTCAAAATATTTATTATATTTTCATTTTATTTAAATATTTGATTGTTTAAATTTTAAATATTAAGATTCAATGAGTTTGAATATTTTTTATCTTATTGATGTTTTTTTTAATATCTTTTTATATTATTTTTTATATTAATTTTTTTCTATGAATATTGATTAAGACAATTTTAAGAACACTGTATTTAAATATTAAAGTTAGTTATCGTAAGTATATGTATGAAAATTTTACTGTTTTTCACACATTTCGGTTTTAAATATTAAGATACAACTCAAAAATCTAGTTAGCCAATTTATTAATTTAATTTATAATTTTAATACGATTTAGAAAATTTAATAAGAATATTATCAGCTATGCCAATTTAGGAAAAAAATAATTTAGTAATTTTAGTTGAAAAATAATAAATCGTAACAATAATTAATTCAAAGTTTCAAGTAAAATCTGCAAAAATTACATTTAAATATTTGAATCTATTCTTTTAATCATAAAATTGATACTTTTTATAAAAAAGCATCTAATATTCAAATATTTAAATTTTTTAATTTTTTTTTATCTACAGTAATTTTTTTTCATTTTGAAAAATAATTTTTAATATAAATAAATATAGTTGTGAAAAATTGTTTAAATTAAAATAAAGTAAACCCTCTTCTTTGACATAAGGTAAATTTTGATCTGAGCACAAAAAAAAATATATTTGAATTCTTTAAAACTTAAATTTATTTTTTGTTATTTCATAATCTATTTTTTTCATAAATAATAATAAATTTAAGAAAATGGGATGTGGATGTACCAAAGATGCGGTAACTATTGAAAACAAAAGATTTTTCATATTGAGTCGAATTGCAGATGGGTAAAAATTGAAATAAATAGGTGAATATTTTTTAAGTTATTTATATTCATATAGAGGTTTTGGGACTATAGACCTAATAGAAGATTCGGAATCGAAAAGATTGTTTGCTCTTAAAACTATAAAATGTGAATCTAAAAATGATATCGAAAAAAATTCAATGGAAAATAAATACTATAAATTACTAAATAACCATCAAAATACTGGTAATACTAAATATTAATAAATTTTCAAAGTTTTGATAACCATATTTTAGTGAAGCTCATTTATGACGCAATAATCGAAGAAACTAGGAGCCAAAGATACTTAATATTATCTGTTTTTCCATATTATAGAGTAAAAATTTTTTTAACCAGATTTTATTTTAAATAACAAAATTATTAATTTTTTTAAAGAAAGGCAATTTGCAAGACGAAATTGAATTAAATCTAAAATCAAATACTTTTATTCAATTAAAAAGATTATTAAAAATAATAGAAGGAATTTGTAATGGACTGAAATATATTCATGAAACTAATTTGGCACACAGAGATCTGAAACCTCATAACGTATTGCTAAGTGATGATCTTCAAACACCAATTTTGACTGATTTCGGTTCAATGACATCAAAAATAATAGAAATAGAAAGCTCGAAAAAATGTAAAGAAATAGAAGATTGGGCATCAGAAAATTGCAGCATGTCTTATCGGGCACCTGAACTATTTTCGCCTAAACAAGGTTTTGTAATAGATGAAAAGGCTGATATATGGTCTCTTGGATGCGTCATGTACGCATTGATGTTCAACAAGGCTCCTTTTGATTATGTGTTCGAAAAAGGTGACAGTCTTGCTTTGGCAGTGATAAATGCAAACTTCACCATACCAGCTACAACAACCAAAGACGAAATACTTATTAGCATTGTAAAAAAGACTATTGTTTATGATGTAAAAGGCAGGCAAAGTATTGAAGCGATCATGAACGATTTACATAAAATTGAATTTTCTCACTCGAATCAAGTCGAAATTGTTTAATTTAAATTCACAATATGTTTTATTTACGAGTTATTATGTATTTAAGAAATTTATTTTGTTCCTGAGTTATTGAAATTTTAATCTTGGATAAAGTCATTAAATTTGAATTTATAAAATACTTATTTCAAATAATACTTGAATTAAAATATTAGATTTCTTCTTCAAATAAAATATTTCTTAAATTTTTTTATTAAAGAAAACTTTATCCTGTTTTTAAAACTTTTTCAATATTTTAAATTAAAAAAAATCACTTGATAAAATATAAAATAAATCAAACAAAATTTTATTGTTACCGTACTTTAACTCAACAAAAAAATTACATAATTTTTTGAAATATTAAATTTTAATCTCTTTAGCTTTTCAAATATATTTTAATTATGGATTTTAAATTCTGAAAATAGTTTGTTTAAGAATTCAGAATGATAATCCATTTTAATAAAGAAATAATTTAAAAGGCATAAAATTTGCAGCAGATTTCTCTAAAAAATCGATATAAAGAATATATTAAAAAATTATTTATTTTTTTTAAAGAAATTCTTGCTAATAATAGCATTAAACTGCGGTATATTTTTTTATACTTTTGCTAAGTTATCCGCTATTTCATTTGTTTTAGATATCAGTCATGTAAGATTTCCGAAATTTTGTTCTATTTTTTTTTCTAAAAAATTTAAATTTTTCCTTTTTAATATATTTTATCTGATGAAATAAGTATGATTAAGTTTACCTTTATCTGCAAACTAATTTATAATATTATTACTTTGTGATAAGACGATCTGCTTTCATTCAAACATAAAATCTCATTGATTGATTAGACCTCTCAAAAAATATATAGTTAGTAAGCTCTGGCTACTTATGACGAATATTACTGATATAAGTTTTTAGATTTTATTTTTATGTCTGTTTTCTAATATGCCAAGTTTTCGAAGCATTTATTTTATTCAATTTTTTATTTAAAAAATTTTTTGTTTTTAGATAACTTTAAGAGATATTAACAATACTATGAGCAGACTAGTAAATAAATTGATTCAGATTTACTATTAAAACTAAAATTTATCATTTTTTATCAATTTGTATATTTAAATTTTTTTGGGAAAAATTAATAAAAAAATAAAATTATAGGCTCATTTTGCTGCGGAAAAGTATTTAAAGAATCTTAAAGAACAAGACATTCAATATTTTTGATCTGTTATAGCTCTTTAATGGCACCACCTTGCGACTTACAAATAGAATTTTAAGAAACTTTAAAATCGATTAGGTTAAAGTTAAAAACTGATATTTTTAATAAATTGTTGAAAAAACCGGAAAAATAATTATTCCTCCTTTCGGTTTTGTGAAATTCACTACAAAATGATAAAAAGAACAGAAAAAATTTAAAAAAATTGAATAACTTTTTTTCTAAATGTTTAAACTTAATTCTGTAAATGCAACTTACTGCAACATTCAAAGTTGCATCAAATGCTGTCAAATCAAGGTCTGCTAAATTTGCAGAGTTAAGCAGAAATTAAATTTTATTAAAATCGAGCGTAAGACATTTTGCAGAGATTTTGCACATCATTAGCAGACTTATACAGTTGATGCAACTTTGAATGTTGCACTATTCTGCATTCACAGAATTTATTTTAAATTTTTAGAAAAAAAATTATTAAATTTTTTCCACTTTGTTCTATTCGTACTGAACTTCACAAAACTCCTCCTTTCACTCTTTTGGAAAAATTAAAATGATATCAATATTCAAATAAAAAAAAAACCTAAAATAAATTAAAAATTTAATCATAAATAAAATATTTTAAAAAATTGATTTTTTTAATTTAGTTTAAATTAATTAAAATTGGAGTAAAATTTTGATTATATAAACTTTTAACTTATAATTTCAATAAATTTAACTATCTAATTAATAAAAGAAATTGTAAAGAGCTTGAATAAATTATACCACTACCAGTTATACAATTATTTAAATATTTAAATTCAGTTAAAATAAAAATATAGCAAACATAGGATAAAATGTGTATGAATTTTTACTACCGCAGTGATAAATGCAAACTTCACCATACCAGCTACAACAACCAAAGACGAAATACTTATTAGCATTGTAAAAAAGACTATTGTTTATGATGTAAAAGGCAGGCAAAGTATTGAAGCGATCATGAACGATTTACATAAAATTGAATTTTCTCACTCGAATCAAGTCGAAATTGTTTAATTTAAATTCACAATATGTTTTATTTACGAGTTATTATGTATTTAAGAAATTTATTTTGTTCCTGAGTTATTGAAATTTTAATCTTGGATAAAGTCATTAAATTTGAATTTATAAAATACTTTTTCGAATAATACTTATATTGTTATCAAAATTAAAATATTTTCAAAAATTTTCAATAAAATTTAATTACTTTGTTTTTATGGATATCGTTAGTGAAAAAAATCATGTTCTTTTTAAATTAAAATTTATAGTTTCCTAATTTTTATTTCCTTACTATAAAAGTAAGACCGATATTATTTTTCTATCTTATCAACTTGAACGTCAATTATGAATGACGTAGACAATTTTTGTGAATTTTCTTATTCTCATATATAATTAAATTTATTTTTAAAACATATCAGTTAATAATTTGTATAATTTTATTTTAGTAAATTAAAAATGATTAAACTCGTGTAACTATTTTAATTAATTGATCACATTTTACAAAGAGAAACATAAACTTTCATTTATATATTTGTTTTAGCTAAAATTACTTTTTATTTTGTTGTGAAGTTATTTAAAGCATAATGGATAAATGTTTTCTGTTTTCAAGGAAGCTAATAAAAGTCGGTTAATCAAATTCTACCTAAATTTCGATTTATTAGGCAGTGTTTCATTGGTAACTTAGCCAAAGAGATTTTTAAATCAGTAAAAAATCAGCGAAAATGATTAATTAATTAATAAGCAAAAAGGGCATTAGTTTAATTAACATTTGAGAACTTTTAAGTAATTTTCTCTTCAGCAAGTAATTCTTGATTATTCAATCGGAATCGATGAATAAATGTTGCCATAGCTCTTTACGGCGGAATTTATTTAAAGAAATTCTCAAAGCAAAATTTTAATTTAAACAAGAAATTAAGAAAAGTCAAAACAAAAAAAAGAATCTAAGAAAATGTTTTCGAAATATTTAGCTAAATTGTTCGGAGGCCAAACAAATTCAAATTTTTAACATTAAGTTTATTTATTTGACAATAATGTTTTTGTTCCAATTGTACCAAAACAATGCTGTATTTACCTGAACATTTTACAATCAAGCATAAGTATCTCATCACCATCAAATCCTTTGCTTAGACGCAAATCTACAAACAAGTCTCGACTCAAAATCTTAGATTAAAGTTGTTCTTCAAGTCTTTCTTTTTTGCAAATGCTTCGGGCCATCTAGCTTAATTTAATTGCTTTTTTTTTATTTTTAATCATTTTGAGCAATAAGACTTTAATGAAATGTAGCTGTTCAAATCTAAAAAAAAGCTTAGATAGAATAAATTTAATTTTTAGATAGAAAAGGCACAAAATCAATTTGAATAATGAATAATAAAAATAACACATCTTTGGCCCTGGAGAGGCCTAGATTGCTAGTTGACAGATTCATATCCTCGGCACAGGAGGGAAATGTTCGACAACACGATGAACCCAGAATTCTAAATTTAAATATTTCCAAGCAGCCTTTAGTAAAGCCCAAGATTCGGGTTCCTTTTGTTCGGTCGCCGGCAAAAGATTCTTTGCGAGAACGTAAAATCAAAGAATGGGCTTTTAAGAAAGTAGACCTCAAAGAGTTGCTTAAATCAAAGGAGTTTGAGTCCAAAAACGAAATTCAAGATAAAAAAAACGAGATTGTTTTTGATGAAGATGAAATTTCGGGCTTACCTATGAAAAAAATCGATCTTTCCGAACTGGTCGACACAGAGGCTGATGATGAGTTTTACAGACAGCACCGTAATTCAGGAATGTACAAAAATAGAGCCGACGCACAGAAAAATATCCTATTTAAACTTTTAGACAAACGTTTGCTTGATATTTCCAAGGACCGTTTCAAAAAAATCAATCACGTCGATTATCAAAAAAAAATTTTTATCAAAAAGCAACTTTTAAAAAGCAAATCTCTACCTGGATTAAAGTAAGAATTTAATTCATAGAATTCCTAATCAAGCCCTTTAAAATTAAAATTTAATTTTAATTGAAAAAAAATAATTAGTTTCTGAAAAGTAATTAACGAGGCTAGGTAATTCCAGGCTAAAAAAAATAAATTGAGGAAACACAAAAATTCGTATAAAATTCTCGCAGAAATATTAAAAAATTTCATTTCCTACAAATCTTTTAAAAATTTTAAAATCTTATTATTCAACAGAGTATTTTATTTGAGTGATCTTTAAGCTGTGCAGCACTTGAAACATTCAATCCTCATCAATTTGACCAGTTGCAAGACATGGAAACAGCCTTGAGCATTTTGCGAAAAAAGGAAAAAGCTTCACGAACCAAATCCAGTGCAAAAAACTTAAATTTTGCCAATAGTTCCTATTTATTACCCCGTTCTAGGGAAAAAAGTACAATACAATTGAATGAAATAGAAGATTTTGAGCCTGACGACTCAGATAAAATCAGTGTTAATAATCAAAATGCAGTCTTGAATTTTTTGAAACCCGGTGTTCTGAAAAAATTGAAATCAATTAATCAGCTAAGCTTTGATTCAAATATAAATGATAAATTAAACGAGTCTTTAGTTATTAATAATAATTTAACTGCCTTCGAAATTGATGATACACTCAAGCAAAGTCATCGAGCTAGCACTTTTCATGGTAGAGAAAGTATAAAACCAGGATCGATTTATAGGTTTCCGTCAAAAACTTCGGCACGAAATTCAAGAGCTTTCACAAATGAAGAAGGCATTCGATCCATCAAAGTTCCAATTATGGATCATAGGTTTAATAATCTCATTAATTTTATCAAACCTTGCTATTTACAAAAAGAACCAAAGGATGTAAATAAAATTATAAACGAAAACGAAGCCCTCAAATCAGACAATCTTAATTTTG
The DNA here is from genome assembly GCA_010279815.1 of Brachionus plicatilis. Taxonomy (NCBI): domain Eukaryota; kingdom Metazoa; phylum Rotifera; class Eurotatoria; order Ploima; family Brachionidae; genus Brachionus; species Brachionus plicatilis. The sequence goes on along the minus strand of QEOQ01000253.1, from coordinate 363,232 downwards.
AATCACAAGAAAAAGTTAAAAAAGTTAGGCAAAGTGGTGAAAAATTGTCAGACATTGCACGAAATATTATCGAAATCGGAGAATACTCAGTTTATTAGTTTTCTTTATTTTTTTTTATTTAATAAATTGAAAACGGTTCATTAGTTTTAATACAACGATATAATCTGTAAAAAGTCAAGAGCATTTTAATTTACTTGTTTTGAATTCAAAATAAAAATAATTTAGAAAATATTTCTCAAACAAAAACTTTATTCAAATTTAAAAAAAATGCAATGTGTATTTCAGTGCAAAAATTAAAAACTTTATTGATACATTCATTATCTAAAACACGATTTTGAAAATACTCTGATTATAATTGGCAGAAATTAAAGAACCCATTTAAGACCTTTAACCCAAAAGTTAAAGTTTTCAAATGAATTGATTACAATTTTAAAACTGATTGCGTTTCTTTACATTTAATCAAATTTTAATGAAAAATCTAGGATTTTTCAATCCTAGATCTAGTAAAGTGAAATGTGGAATGACGTTGGTTAAATCAATTTCTCATATTTTCTTATTTAGATGTTTTTTGACTTTTTATTTGTTAAAGATTAATGGATAATTTTACTACAAAGCTATTCATTTATTTCAAAAGTGAAAATCATTTTTTAATAATTTTAATTTTCTTGCTAAGATAATGCATATTTGTATATTGTAAATGTGAATTTCAGCCACATACTTCCATCCAATTTTATTGGGGTTTGGATAAGATTTGAGTAGCTCTTTTTTTCGGGTTATTTTTATGAGCATGGGTTAGAGTACGTACTTTTTTAGGTATTTGGGTGAAAGTATGGGTTGCATTATTCAAAAAATTACAAAAAATTAGGTAACCTAAAGCCGTATCCGTATCATTAAAGTAAAACCGTATCATTAAAGTAAAACATTTCAAATCCTCGATTTTTCTTCCAATTTAAATAATATCAGCCATACAGGACCAGAACGTATACAAAGGAACATAATATCATGTACTGAATGGATGGCATACTGAATATTTTTTAATTTTTATAACGGGTGAGTCATAATGTTTTGGAAAACTTCAAAGTTATAAAAAAAAATGAAAGAATAATCTACGGATATGAAAAGATATGCTAATTCAACTGTTCTTTATTAAAGCTTGAAACTGATTGTCTTTTTTAGGATGATTAAACTCAGGTAAAATCAAACTGTTCTTTTGTTAAAAATTTTTTTTAAGTTTAATTTTTATCGGATATTACATATTATTTGATCTCCTTGAATTTTTATGCTCTTTCAAATAAATAAAATAAATAAAGCTTTTCAGAAAGAAAATAAAGAAGAAATATGTAAAACAGTTTCAAGCTTTAATAAAAAGGTTAGGGCAGTTGAATTAGCAAACGGGGAATATTGGCATAAATTTTTTTTACAAAAGTTGAGTTTTAATTTTCTCAAAAATAAAGTATTGAATCCTTATGACCAAGACAGGTTTAGAAATCTCGTCCTTTAAGCTTTATAAAAATCATTAAATAATTCTTTTTTACTTAAACTTTTAAAAGGAATTTTCAACCTGACCTTTATATACTTTTTTTATTTTAAAAAACAAATTAATTTACTTTCATAGTCAGTTTTAAAAGATCATTTAATTTCCTATTTGAATTTATTAGGTTGCGAGATTTCGAATTCAAGTAATTTAAACAATTAGACATAAATATGAGTTATCAAATAAATTTAATTTAGAAATTAAAATACTAGGAGTTCGTTCCAAAAAACTTAAGGTATTAGCTCACAAAATAATGAGAAAAGAAGCAGGCTCCAAAATTTAATTAATAATTTATAATGCTTAATAATCAATTTTCGTTCATTTTTTATCTCAATTGAATTAATGTTTTGTTTTTTTTTAATTTAAAATTTAAATTAAAAACATTTTTTGTTCAAAATCGAATTCGAATTGTTAATATTGTTGTTATTTCTGCGAACACTTTTCTCTTACAAAAATTTAAATATCAATAATATAAAATATTTATAAATAAAATTAGAAAATAATAAATAAAAGAAATTAAATAATTGAAGCATCAAATGGATCTAGATTATTGACAATCAAAGATCTGCACATTATAACCATAGTTTAAATGAATACCCGAAAAATATTACAGATAGCTAAAAATATTTTCTTCTCAATATTTAGATCTTTAACAACAAGGCATTTTTTATTTAAAAGTGTATAAAATTAATTTGTTTACAAAGAATTCTAATTTGGTTGATTGAAGAATATGTAAGCACCGGTAAAATATGAAAATGTACCTTTTATTCCAACTTTGTTTTACTTACTCTAAATGAATCATAATTCCAGATAATGATTATTGTGTTTACTAAAAAAAATTTTATTTTCAAAATATACGTCGTAAAACCTTGAGAATTATTAATTGGACTTTTAATAAATAGATGGAACACTAATTTTAAAAAACATTTTTTTCCTAATCATTTTTATAGATATCTTATGACACGTAGTCAGAAATAAATCTATTTATTAGCAAGTGGGCTCTTTCGAAGAATTAAATTTTTTCGATTTAAAATAAAAAATAAGCATTCATTTTTAAAAATCAAAAAAGAAATAATTAATTATTCTTAAAATTTGAGAGAAATTAACCATCTGATTTTATAAATTGTATCGTGATGCTTACCGGAAAAGGTTTAAATTAAAAACTATCTTAAAATTTAAAAAAATTTGTTAAGTTTTATTTGATTAACTTGTAGAAATTTTTTCGACATGGCAAAAAAGTGGTTCGAATTCGGTGCATCTTAAAGAAAAAAAGTAATTTTTAAATTAAGTAATTTTCTGAGTAAATTTACAAAAAATGTAAATGCATGTATTAATCAGTATAAGTGTTGTTTTAAATTGAAAAAAAAACGAGGTTGGAATTTTCAATATAAATTCTATCTTATTTCTTCTTTAAAAATAAAAAATAAATCGAAATGCTTATTCGTGTTAGTGTCAAAACCTTAAAATTAAAACAATTTCTAACATTTAGATTTTATTTTTCTAAAAAATTTAAATTATTTTTAAAATGAAGGTAATTTTAAATATTTAAAAAATTTTTTCTTTAATATTTTAAATTGAATTTCAAAGGGTCATTTACTTTTGAACGAGAGCGTATTTTTGAACAGATCATTGTACGAAGAGGCTGAAAGACACTTTTCATTGAGAACTGCTGTCGATACTACTACTTCAAGCAATGTCATATCTTCGGAGATAAACAAAATTAGAGATCAAATCAACGCCGGAATCAGTGGTGATTCAGTTCAAGTAAATGAGCTCATCAACCGTTTAAACCAAGTGGAACTCGAAAACAAGCAATTAAAGTCTACATTAGAAAGATTGGAGAGCAGACTTGTTCAACTTGAGGGTGGTAAGCCAGTTGCACCGGCTCCAGCTAAACCAGCTCCAACTAAGCCCGATACCAAACCTGCAGCCCAGAACGATGACGATTTTGACTTGTTCGGTGATGATGACGAGGATGATGAAGAAAAAAAAAGAATAACTGAAGAACGTCTCAAGGCTTACAATGAAAAAAAATCTAAAAAACCTGCATTAGTCGCAAAAAGCTCAATTCTATTGGATGTCAAAGTCTGGGATGATACTACTGATATGGTTGCTTTGGAAAAGGCCGTGAGATCAGTTGAAATGGACGGCTTGGTATGGGGCACATCGAAACTAGTTCCAGTTGCTTTTGGTGTTAAGAAATTACAAATCCAATGTGTCATCGAAGATGACAAAGTTAGTACAGATGTATTGGAGGAGAAAATATGTGAATTCGAAGACTTTGTCCAAAGCGTAGACATCGCTGCTTTTAACAAAATATAAAGAATAGCTTTTTATGAGCTTTATAAAAGTCTGGCTAAATGATGAATTTTAATTTAAAATCGTACTTTAATTCATTATTGAACCAAATAAATAATACCAAACTAAATTTCAAAGTTTTTAGTTGTCTACTTACGTTCTATTTTATTAGAATTTAAATTAAAAATATTTCTATTTTAAAGATAAAATATTATTAGAGAGTGATTACAAATGATTTGTTCAAAACTTTAAAAATAAATAAATAAATAAAAATTGATTAAAATTTGGCAAGATTTTTTTTAGTGCGAAGACTTTTTATTATATTGAACATTTTTTATTTGAATCGGACTTGTTTTTATGAAAAAGCCGCATGAATTTTAGGCCTATCGAAAAAGAAAAAAAGAATATTAACTCTATTACTTCTCTAAACTTAAGTAACTCTGGTAAAAATAAAATATCACATTATAATAACAATTTAAAGCTTTTTTCCAGTCAATTAATTAAATTTTTTCTCTTTTAAAAAAGACATATTTCTAATGTATTTAGACAATTTTAGATTTAAAAAAAATAGTCTTTCAATATGAAAAAAAAAATCTAAATTTTCAAAAATTTAAAATTGTCTTTTGTGGTTAAAAAAAGTCCTTAAAAATAAAATTAATTAATTTATCGACTGCAAAAATTATACTTTATTTAAATCAAATCAATAAAAATAAATAATAACGTGAATACAGTTCTCATAATTAAATATTCTACCACTTGTAATTTTAATTTTTAAAAAATTAATGAAGTTAAATTATTTATCCGGAATCTATTTTAAAATATGGAATGTTGACAAAAAAAAATGACCAGAGTAAATGGTGATATTTTATTTTTAATTTTCTAATAGTAATTCGAAAAAGATTAGCATACTGTCAAAGCAATCTAAAATGGATCATGAAAATCAACAGTTGAGCCATCAAGGAAAGAAGTATCATGTTTATTATAAATAAAGGCTGGCAGACCATTCCGACAATTTAGCCAAATGAAATAACACAATTATTTTTTTAAAAATTAAAATTTTTGAAATCTAATTTCAGTTTTATTATCAAAGATACCCAGATTTTTGACAGATAAATCTATGAAAATCAAGGCAACTTTTATTCAATTAAGTTTTTTACTAATAGTTTTCGTATCTAGTATGTTTCCGAATACCAGGGTTTCGCCCCAGATCCCGGACTCCGTTTCCCTAATCCTTTTATTATTTTAAATTAATTAATTTTAAATTTAAAAATAAATTTTGTTGTTTCATTCAGTTAAAATTGTCGGATATGACCCTTCTGAAGTGACTTTGTCGGATAGATCTGACTACCAAAATAAGTTATGCCTTTCTCACATCTTTCATGCAATAATTTGGTGTATTTTTTACATAAGTTTGCTGTTTTCAAGGAAAAACTAATCAATTGGTATTTTTCAAAAATTTGGCCCTCAATAATGGAATTTTAGCCATTATTGTTTCTATCATCAGTTGAGTTATTTGTCAATTACTATTATGCTTCGATTTAATCTTAATAACTTTTATATTGAACAAGACAGAATTTGCTCTGAAAAAATTTAAAAAATTAATATTCGATGTTGATAGATATCGAATCGGAAAGGAAACTAAAAAGGAATTTGAATTTTCCTTCAAATATGCACAAAAAAATGACCAAAAAAATTGATAATAAAAATTTAAAAAATACAAAAATTTAAAATTTCTAAAAGGTATCAAATTGAAATATGACCTTTGAGTTTTGACGGTGTTAATTGTAATTTTAATTAAGTTACTAGCACTTGACATGATCCGATCTTTGAGAAATATTAGGAGTCGAATATGGAAACAGATTTAAAAATTATTTAATTATTAACAAAATTTACAGTAACATTTTAAACAAATATTATATCTCAGGCAAGATTCAAGTTGCAGTATACATTAATAATTTAACTAAACCACAGAAATATAGGAGCAAATATTTAAGAATAATTTTGTTTTTAATCTCTAAAAACTTTTATTAAATTTGATTAGTAGAGCAATTTTTTTAAGTTTCTTTCCAAATAATTCTCTTGAATTTGAGGATACCTTAGATTTTTTTCACTAAAGGTATGAAGTTTGAAGCAAATATTTTTTAAGAGAGAATTATAATCAGATTACGAGTTTTAAAAAGCAAATTTACTATAAGTTCAAATAAAATAACTGCCTTAAGTGAAAAGAACAAATTTTTTCATAGAATCAAAAATTAAATATTTACAATCGAAAATAAACGAAAAGATGTATAAAGCTTGGGTCAATGATACTTTTTAATTAAAAACACAAACTCATTTTTATTTAATTACATTGTTCGAAAAAAAAATACAAATAGAAAATTTTAAAACTAATTTGAGCAAGTATTAAAAATTTAAATAGATTTTATTGTTCCTTAATATTGAGTTAAGACCCCAAAATTTTCGAATTAAATTTAATTCCGTGCTAATGACAATATTCATCAAACAAACTTTAGGCAATTTTCTCTAGTGATTAATAATTTGCACACAATTAAAAGAAATTAATTGTCCACCAATGCCTAACGATTAATGCCTTTAGTTTTTAATTTTTACTTTCAATTAATTTTTATTAGGTACTTTAAGAATTGTTGTCATAGTATCATTACACGGGTCGGCACAAAAATCTTTAATAAATTTTCACGAGTTACATCTATCCGCGGCCCTTTAAACGAATAATCAATCCAGACAATTTGATTGAAAGTTTTTTAACAAAATTTTTTAAAATATTTTGTAGGAAGTTTATAATCATTTTAAATCAACAAAGAAATCAAAAATTTAATTAAAATCTGATTATTAAATTTAAAATTTTATAACAGGTGATTTTAATTTTTTTAATTAATACCCATTGTTGCTAAGAAAAATTATTTTGAAATTTGCTAAAGTTAAATTGTTTTTTTTGGAATTTGTTCATGATTGATAAGTTTTCCAATATTGCAAAAATTTTTGTGTTTAGTGATGACAAAAATTGGACTCAAATCGATAAAAATTAGTTAACGTTTTAAAATTACAATCAAATTTACAAAAAAATAAACCTAATCAATCAAGTCGATTTGTAAGCCATCCAAGTTTAAAATTAAAATTAGAATGTTTTTTCTTATTAACAAGCTTTAAGAAAACTAATAAATCGTTGAGAGTTGTTGATTTAAATACTTAAAAGGTAAATAAGAAGGTATAGCTTCATCATCAAATGAACTAATATTCAAAAAGATTTAAAATTTTTTCTCTTCTAAGTGTTATATCAAAAATTTAAATCTCTCCTTAAATTTAATGGAAATTTGCTTTAAATTTTGAAATTTTTATTTTAGATTGGCAACCAAACATAGCTACTACCAAATTTCAGTTTTTATGATTAACGATGGTAAGTTCAAAATAAAATCTAATTTTTAACTTAAAAATTCTGCAAAATTCAATCAAACTCTGAATTAACCAGAGGGTCAATCTAAGCCTTATAATTTTCCCAAGTAGTTTTTTCAGTTTTTAAATAAAGTTAAATAAATATTCTAATATTGTGGCAACCGACTAATTAAAATTTTTCATAGACGATTTTAAGTTTTGTTTAAATAAACTCTGAATTTTATTTATTTCTCATTAAAAACCTAGAGCGAGGAAGTTGCCCTAATTGAATTAAATGATAAGGATAAAGAAGGTAGTTTTTAATATCATTTATATGTTTATTTAATTACAATTTAAATTACAGAATTGAAACGAGCATTTACCAAATATGATAAAAAAAGTGTTGGGAACATAAAACCTTCTGAAATAGCCGATGTTTTTCGAATGGCAGGTCAAAATCCAACAGTAGAAGAATGCAATTTAATGATAAATGAGGCTGACGAGCCTGGAACCGGTATGCTTATGTTTGAAGATTTGATAAAGATATGCGAGAAATACTGGAAAAACTACGATAATTACTCTCAAGAATTAAAGGAAGCATGCTTAGCTTTTGGTAAATTGTTTTTATTTAAAAAAAAATATTTTTTAGTAAAGGACTCTTAAAGATCGGCAAGACATTGGGGTTATGGACTTTGACGAGGTAAAACAGATTTTAATGAAATATGGTGAACAATTAGATGAAAATGATTTAGAATTATTTAAAGACACTTTTGTGAATGATTCGGGCAAAATAATTGTTGATGGTATGAATTTTGATAATTAAAGTTTAATTCAATTCAAATAGTTATTACTTTTTGACAGATTTTATTAAACAATTAAATCCGATGGACGCTGAAAGCGGTAAAAAGAAAAAAGGCGGGAAAAAAGGTTCGGGTAAAAAGAAATAAAATTATTAATTTAATTCCTTTTGGTTTTTTTTATTTATTTACAAAAAAGATTTAAATAAAATAAATAGAGGGATAGTAACCAAGTTCTATTACCTTATACTAAAATTTTTAACTTATTGATTTTTTCTTTTTTGAATAAAGGAATGCAAACATTATGCTTTAATACTTTTCAAGAAATTTCCTAGAAAAGTAGTTAAAAATTTTATCACTCTTTTTGATATACATTTGAATCTTGTTATGATTTTTGAAAAATAAATTATTTGAAGCCATTTTTACTTTAAATCAAAATTATTTAAAGAAAATTTAATTTAATTGAAAAATTAATCAAACATATTAAAAATTTCATTACCTTATCAATGCTTTAAAAGAATCGGCTTTTCGATCATGTTTAGCCTTTATTTCAAATTGAAGGCTAAACATTATCAAACTCTCTTGTATTTATTTGGATTTTGAACCAGTGACAATGTTCCGAACTATTTATATTCGAATATACTTAATTCTACGTCCACTAAAGGTAATTTAAATTTTCTGCTCTATTTTTCTTTTAAATTGATTAAAATTAGTGTTGGGAACCGTTCAAACGGTCATTGATGCGGCCAAAAATTTTTTTGACCAATTCTTTGATTTTTCCTGAAATTTTTTGCCGCTGATCTTGTCTAAGATATGCCTTAAAAGCTCCGGCCAGGCTTGACAGCCGCCCAACACTAATTAAAATGTCTATTTTCTATATTTACAATAAACTAATTATTATTATCATTTTTAACAATAAATTAAAGAAAAAAATGTTTTTTCCCACTAAAACGTTTTGTAAATTTTTTTAAAAGCAAAGTAAGTATTAATAACTTTTATTGCTACCATAGTGAGATCTCAAGTTTTGCTCCTTATTTTTTTGGCTTTATTATTATTATTATCATCCTTCTGAAATTAAGGGACATTAAATCTTTATAATTGGCGCTGACTGAAAAAAAATAAAAAATTAGTTGGAAACTTATCTTTTAGGTAAAAAGGTAATCAAAATCAAATCTGGGAATCCGATATTATCCTTCATTCAACAGCTAATTAGATGGTATCAAATTATTTCGACTGGTGGTGCAAACAAATTCCTTTGACAAAAATCTGATTTAAATTGTTAAATTTTTTAATTAAATACAGAGTTAAACAATTTTTTTTTATTTACTACCCAATTTAGTAAAAACATGCAGATATTTCAAAATTAAACATTTATTTTAAACTCAGTTTTAAACTTCAATTGATCAATTGAATCTTTGAAGCTGACGCTCAAAGATGCCTAAAAAATGTATCTTTAGATAAAATTAATCTTTGAATTAAATGTAAATAATTTTAAAGTTAACATGATTTACACGTAATGAAGATATAAAAAATAGAATAAATTTTTTATTTTAATATTTTGTAGGAAAGATCGATTTTTCATTAAATTCCTTATTTGGAATTAAATATTTGAAATTTTTTTTAGATTTTATTTTTAATTTTGAATGATAGATACAAATACTTTTGAAATAGAAAAATAAACTCTACAAAAATAATTTAATAAATTTAAATTTTAAAAATCAATTTTATCAATTGGTTGAGAAAATATTTTTTTATAAATTATTTATTTTTCAAATCTACATAACATGTAAAGCATATTACATTAAATTATTTAAATAAATTTAAAGATTGATTTTAATATCTAAAGATGAACTCTTTGAATTGAAATGATATTTTGAATTGATCATCAACTTCAAGATGTCATTTATTAAGCTTCATTCTACCTCAACCTGATTCAAATGTTTGAAATAATGAGTAACTTGGACAATAAGTCACTTTTAAAAATATTAAAATTCAAATTTTTTTTATTTATTTGTTTATCTTTGCTGAGCTAAAGCTCCTTCAGATAAAAAAAAATTTTAAAATAAAATAAAATAGAAGCAAATTAATAATCTAATCTTTTTTGTAAGATTATTAACTTATGTTCAAATAAATTTGATCTGATATTATTTTTTATTTATAAAAATATATCAATAAAATTGAAATTCTTCATTTTAAAAATTTCAGTCACTTTAAAAATTGTTTCGAATTATGCCTTGATTACTTAAAATAAATTTGATAAATTTGCGCTTGAGCTTACTTTCTTTAGACTTTATTAAAAAATTCAATGATCAGCTATAAAAAACAAAAGCAATGATTAAGTTTAGCATAAAGAAATTTGCTAAAGTTTTACTTTTTTCGGCTGAATTAGAAGCTTTTCGACGCGTTTTTAAGTCAAAACTATAAAGTTCATTTTCTTTTGTGTCAATAAACCTCAAGTTCATCAAGTTTTTATCAGCCTTACCAAGTACGATTGCTCCAGAACATGTTTCACAATTGATTTGCTGATCTTCTCCACTTATCCAAAAATATTTTATCATATCTTGATTAATTTCATCCTTATTAATAGGTGTATCTATGACAAAATTAGTGGCCCCTGAAACCAAAAATTCAACAGTATGGTTTAGATATGTATCCGTAAAATGTTGCAATGCATGTTCATGCCCGGTAAAGTAGCCGTCTACTTTATTTTTATGCAAAGTGTCTCTTAATTTTTTAACCATACAGTAATTGGGACCAAGCTCCCCAATAGACCAAAGTGGATAATGTCCAAGCACAATATAATAGTATGCATCTGTTTCTGAAAATTTTTCTATTCTTTCAATTACTCTCTGCAGATACTCGCCCATCTCTGCATCTGTCCCTTCGTCACAAATTTTTTGAGTGTCAATGACAACTGCTTTTATTAAAAGTTCTGAATTTAAAACTATGTCCAAGTCGTAAAGATAACTGGGCAAAATCCATCTCTTTGATTTCATAGTGTATTCTATTTGTGCATAGTGGTCAGCTTCAGAAGCACTGCCTCTATAATCATGATTACCTTGATTTTTTTTTTATCTTTAAGAAAATAATAGTTGGCAAATATTTACCTAAAGATAAAAACCATGGTGTATTAACTAGACTCGAGTCATTAAATACTTTTTCGAATGAGTCCTGAAAGCGGGGATCATCAACATTTTGTACACCGTCGAAGTAAAAATTATCTCCCATTGCAAATTGAAATTGTGTGTTATGCTTCTTGGCCAATTTTGCCATTAGCATTGAAACATGAGACAAAATGTGGGTATAATATGGCGGGTCTGGTATTCCACCTTGATCAGCAATCATGAAAAAATTCGCAGATGTATCATTCATTTCAATAGTGAGTGACTCTTTAAAATAAATTTAGATTAATCCGAAGACTTGATCTGGATCAAGATTTACCATTGCTTTTGAAAGTTAATCTGCAGTTTTTGAAGTCCCTGATGATGGGATATTCAAAACTCTTACAAAAGTCGAATATTATTACCAAAATGGCTAAGTATAAAACTGTTTTCAACATATTTTCTTAAATTCAAATTTTTTTGATAATACCAAGTTTAAATATTAAAAAAAGATGATAAGATTTATTACGTCTAGAAAAATTTGGTGGTAAATGTTTTCTAATATTTTTCTAAATAAATATGAAAATGATCAAAAGGATTTAGAATTTTAGATGAAACAAGTAATTATAATGTTTTTTTTTCAATTGGCTTTCCTTTTAAGAGAATGTATAGAAATTGTAATTAGATTTTAATAAATATTTTTAAAATTTTTATTAAGAATTTTATTAAGTTTTACAAATAAAATTATTATTCTAAATGTTAACATATATTTATTTTAAGACTAGGCAAATAATATAACGCTTGAAGCATCAACGAGTCAAAATTACTCTTTTTCGATTTTTAATTGTAATTAGAATGATGTAAAGCTAATTTTTTTTAATTTGGCATCAAAAAGAGCAAATTTTGTAAAATTCGTAAGATATTATGTCAAAGGCAAGTTGAGTATGTCAAAATTTTTTGTAAATTTTCGAGGAAAAATATGAATATAGCTCGCAATTCAGTAACAGAGATCTTGAAAGTGAATCATGCCTTATTTCTGAGTAGTAAGACAACAGAGTTGGCTAAGTCAGACTTAGACTTTAAAATTTTCACGACACAATTCAAATTTTGAATTTGACTTAATAATTTAAGATTTAGTTTTCATTAAAGAAAAAAAATTTGAAAAATTTGTTTTAATCGGTAATGAACATAATTAAAATCGAAATCTATCAATTTCTCTTGAAAAAAGAAATCAAAAACAAAAAAAATATCAAGAGTCAAAGACCAGATATATCTTAAAAATTATAAATTTTAGAAAATTTTGACCAAATCAGGAAAACGAACATTTTTCTCAAAAGCATATATTAGTTTGCTGGTTTTGAATTAAAGAAATAGAATGTGCTTGTAATTAATGGATCCGAGTCAATTTTTTTAAATGCTGTAATTTAGGTAATTTATTATTTTTCTCAATTAAAATTAAGCAATGAATTAATTTATGTTTAAAATAAATTATTTAATTTTTAGATTTTCATGTTTGATGCTTCTAGAGTTAATGAACTAGAAAGTAAAAAAAAATTAAGTCTAAGTATATAAATTTTTAATCCTAAGTAAAATTTATAGATGAAAAAACAGTTGAATGAATAAAATTAAAATTCTGGCTAAAATAAAATGATCTAAAGAGGGTTCGAATCTTTATTTCTCATTTTAAGAACCTCAAAATTAGTTTTTAATTTGAAAACTTGAGATTGAATTTTTAAATTATCTATTAATGTAATTTTATTTTTGAGATGAATATTTATCTACATTTAAAAAATAAATTTCAAAGATTACCTAAATATTATTATCCTCGAATTTAATATCAAAATCTTACCCAAAACTTTTTTTTTCCAAAATAACTCATTTATTTAATAATTTTTTTAGTCCAAGCTTTATTCAACTCAAATTGATTCACTAATCAAAATTTGCTATCGTGTTAAATTTTATTTATCTAAATCTAGAATTATTAAATTTAATTAAATTTTTATTCAAAAAAAAAGTTTCACGATAAAAATGAGTTAAGAAAACATTTTTCAAAAAAAAAAATTATCTGTTAACAAAATATTTCACTTCACAATTAACTTTCCATAATTAGGAAATCTCATTTTTTTGCCATAAACTTTAAAACTAACAATATTTTGCATTTAGAATAATGACAAAGCAAAATTTATTTAATTTAAGATAAATAAAGCTCAAAATTTTACTTGAATAATATTAAAATGTCTAAAGTTGCAGTTGTTACGGGTTCTAACAAAGGTATCGGCTTTGCCATTGTAAAAGGCTTGGCAAAGCAATATCCCGGTATAGTATACCTAACTGCAAGAAATGAGCAGCTAGGTAAAAAAGCTGTAAAAGACTTGGAAACTCAAGGCTTAAAAGTTGCCTTCCATCAGCTTGATATTGATAATCAAGAAAGCATTGACAGGTTTTCAAATTTTATAAAAGAAAGACACCAAGGCTTAGATTTATTGGTAAATAATGCGGCTATTGCTTATAAAGTGGCTGACTCGACGCCATTTATGGAACAGGCCAAAAATACAATGAGAATTAATTTCACAGGAACCTTAAATCTTTGCAATGCTTTATTTCCTTTATTGAGACCTCATGCCAGAGTAGTGAATGTGTCTAGCCGTGCTGGAATGCTTAATATTGTAAAAGATGCCGAATTTAGAAATAAACTGATCAGTGATAATTTAAGTGTTGATGAACTAGTTGGGCTTATGGCACATTTTGTAGAGTAAAAAATTTATCTATTTTTTTTAATTTTCTTAAATTAATAAAACTAAATTTTAGGCTTGCTCGACTAGGCAAGAATGAAAGTATAAGTAGAAGTGCTTATGGGATGTCTAAAGTCGGATTAACCGCATTGACAAAAATACAACAAAGACAATTCGACAAGGACTCACGAACAGATCTTGTAATTAATGCAGTTTGTCCGGGTTATGTTGCAACTGATATGAGCAGCCATAAGGGATATTTGACCCCAGAACAAGGAGCTGAAACACCGATTTATCTGTCACTTCTAGCAGAAAATTGGACCGGGCCAAAGGGTCTATTATGGGCAGAGAAAAAAGTCGTTGACTGGGCTGATCTTAATTGGTCTTGGAAATAAATATCAAAATATTAAAAAATTATAAAATAATAATAGAATTATATTTTATTAAATAAAAAAATTGTGATCATTATTTATTTAATTTAATTTTGAGTTATTCACTTTGTCAATAAATTTTTTGTATTATTAATCACACTCAAAGCTTTCACTTTCACTTTGGTTTTCGAACTTTTTTGAAAAAAAAGCTTACAAAAAATCAGTTTAAACGGAAATTTTAATTTTAAAAAATATTTAATTTATATAATTGTTAATTTAAAAAAAAACTATAAAGCGATTTGGCCATATATCATTCTTTACCAGGCTAATTTTTCATGATCTTTTTTGCAAAAAAAGGAAAAAAATAAATTAAAATATTTATAAACTAATGCTATAAACTGAGTTCTTAAAATATAAAATATATTCAATTTGACTATTAATTAATTTTTTAAATTCATTAGAATTTATTTATTGAATAAGACGATCATTCTTTCTTTTATTTTTTTAATTATAATAAAAGATCGTGTTTAATACTATTACAGATCATTGTTTCTTGGAGTTATTTAAAGAGCTTAGACATAAACGTCTCGATAAGTTTTTAGCATTTTAATCAATTTTAATGAGTCATTATAAAATTGGCTAAATCATTTATCAAAAATTAGTCGAATTTCAGTTTAAAAACTTAAATTAAGCTTCTTTTGGGCTAATCGCATATCATATTTTTTTTGAAATAAAGCCTTTTTAATTTGTTCTCTCTTTTTTGAAGAGCAACCTGAATCAGATTTTATATTAAAATAGCTAGTATGAATCGGTGATCAATTAAATTGGTTGCCATGTATCTCAGATTAATTGATCAATTTTAAAACCTTCGAAAAAAATACAATTTAAAATTTATTAACTGAAATGTAAATCTATTGGACTTAAAAAATATACAAAAATTTTGTTGAGAAATATTCTTTTTAGTTTTTTAATGTCGTTTTTATATTTTCTTAAAAAAAAAACATTTCAAATTATTTTACTTTTTTATTTAATAATTTAAATCAATAATCAACGGAATTTAATTATTAAGAGCTGTTTAAAAATAGATACTATTTCTACATTTAGTATCTTTTCAAGGCGAAAAAAAAACTTTAGTATGACAATCGCGATTGATATTGAATGGCTTAAGTTTGATTCCATTATCTTGAAAACCATTTAAACTCATTTCCGCATGTAGATACAAAAAAAATATGAACGACGGCGCCAAATCCGACTGTTGCTTTGACGAAAGAGTCAAATTTAAAATACAATCGAAAAAACCCTCGGTTTTAATCAGTTCTTGGTAAAATGATTTTTCTGATTGTTCTACGTTTTCTAAAAATTTTTCTACATTGAAATATTTGTTTAGATCATGATCAATCGCTTCCAAATCTTTTGGAAATTTGTCGATTTGTATATAATTTTTGAAATCTCTTAAAACATATACCATTGCTTTTAGAAAAACTTCTCGAATTAATAACTCAAAATCAGCCATTTTTTTCTTAAAATTTTGCTCGCTATTTTTAAAATTTTTATTCAATTCAGAAATAATCTGAGTTAATTTATCTTTAAGAAAAAAAAATATTTTTTTAGGTAAAATGCTTAAACTGACTGGAATTGTTTCAGCAGTCCAAAAAATACCATTTGTGTCCAAATTAACACAGACAAAATTTTTAGGTGGGTCAAATAAATCAAAAAAGCCTGTTTCGACTCCAGCCACTAAAGGTGCTTTGATTTCATTTCCAAGACTTAGCGGACAGTTAGAAAAGTAAGATTTTTTCATAATGAAAGGAAATATCATACTTGAAATGGCCTCGACCACACTGGTTAAAATACTTCTGCGAATCGAATGTATTAACATATTTCGTCCAAGTAAAGAAAATAAAAAAATTTTGATTATATTTTCTACATTTAATATGTGAATTAATGCTACAAATGATGCTGCTGATTGTGGAAGTACTGATTCGGATGGTAAATTGACAGATAAGAAATCCTTATCTAACTCGGTTAAATAAACCAAAATATGAGGCGTTTTTAGGGTAGGAAAAGGAACCTTAAATATTAAATAGTATAAATATCTCTCAATCGAAGCTATCAAACTTTGGCATGATTTAAAGTTAATTTTAAATGAAAATTTTTCAAATAGAAACAATAAAAAATATTTGTATGTGTCGAATAAATTAAATCGGGATAAAATTACCAAAGACTTGTTTGAGTGTAAACTGTGTTTTTGATCTTGCTTTTTGTATTTTAAAATTTGACTTTGATTACTATTCAGCCAGTTCTCATCAAAGTCTTCATAAAATGTAATCACCGAGCCATAAACTTTTTCAGTATTTATCTTTTCTTTCGAGTTGAATACAAAATTATTGAAAACAGGCTTTAAATTAGTTAAAAGAATGTTTGGTTCGTTTAATTCTGGCCATGATTCAATTGTGGCACTCATTGGCATGCTTAAGTGGGCAATTTTATCTGGTAATGGAAAATCTAAATGGTCCTTTTTTGGATATCTGTACAAAACACTCGGATTGTATTTTATTTGAGAAGCTTTGATAAATGATTTTCTGAAGCATAAAGCGAGGAATGGAACCAAGCAATCAGCATCAGTAATGTTTTTTCGCGACTCATTGAATGTATGTGGCGCTTCTTCTCCCTTAGAAAAAAAATTTTAATTAAATTTAAAATTTTTTTAATCTCTAAATTGTTTAAAAGTCATAAGTCTTAAGTCAAGTCCAAGTCTGGTCTTTGAATTTTTTTTAAATCCAAGTTAAAGACTTCAATAAATTGTTTTTAAGTAAAGTCCGGACTTGGACTTTATTTTTAGTGACTTTGAATTTAACTAAGCCGCCACAATAATTGCCTGGAACGGTAAAAAATTTATGTGACCGTGATCATGACTGTATGGGACTGTAAAAATTCAAATATTAATTTTGACTTAAAAATGACTTGATTTTTAAGTTTGGACTTGGACTTTTATTTTAATGACTTTGATTTTAATTTGGGACTTTTTAAAAAATCTGAAATTTTATGGGGATTTTCAAGGTCAATTTTATATTGCTGATTTGGGGCAAAATAGATGTCCAAAATTTTTTCTATTAATAATCAATAAAAACTTAAATACGTGTTTCTTATTAATGATACAAACGTCAACCATAGCTAAAGAATTACAAGCCAAATTTCCAGAGCGCTTATAAATTATGAATGCATTTTTTTTGGAAAGTTGAAAATTGGCTGAATTATTTCCGATGGTTTTTTTGATAATTGTACATCCATTTGTTACCTGTTCACATCCTTCAAAATAAAAACTGATACTTTCAATTGGAGGTCTATCATGCCCTCGTTTGACAAGAAGATACATCTCATTTTGTTCACTACCTAAATTGGCTGAATAGCCCGATGGTGTCTTAAATAAGCATTCGTATTCGATTGGTATATGTTCGTATAAAGTTCGGTTGACTAGAGCTAGATCCACAATCGGACCTTTTTGATGATTGCTATTTTTTAGAAATTCATTTCTTTTTCCTTGTTCAATTATTTGATTTGGATCAATAGAATACTCATCTGCTAGTTTAAAAGGTAGACCAATTACAGCAAAATATTCGAATATTCTTTCAGTCATTGAAAATAAATTGAATAAATGTTTTTTTCACGAACTTTAATTAACTTTAATTTTTGAATTCAAACTTTTTTAATTGCTTAACAAAAATCTTTTTCATTTAAATTTACGATTGTTAAATTATAATAACAAGAAAAGTAAAAAAGTAATAAAAAATTTAAATTTTACTGATAAAAAAATTCATTTGATAAAAATAAAAAAAATCTTTTATTAAACAATTCAAAACCAAAGACATTTTAAAATTAAACATATGGATGTAATTTAAAAAACTTTGAGTTTATGAAAAAAATGACCATTTAAGAAAAGTTAATTTTTTCGAACATCTGAATCCTAAAAATTGAACCCAACATTTAAAAAAAAAGAAGTCTAAATAAATAAAAGTCAATAATTTGTGTTTAATAAATTTTCTATAAGATGTTTTATTTTTCATTATTCTATAATTTTGATCAACTAAAATGATCTACGTAAAATTAGTAAGTGATGTTTGTCATTCGTAGCAGAGTCAAGAAAAGTTAAAAATCAGAGGAAGACGAAGGACAAGAATAGGAATTTTAATAGAACCTGTACTAAAAATAATATCAATTTTTGTATTCTGTACCTCAAAGACTTGCAAAGATTTTATTTTGAATTTTATTTATTATATTAGTTATTTTCTTAGTACAATTTAATCAATTAATGAACATTTCTAAGTATTTTGCGTTTTTTTATCAAAAGGATAAGTACACTTTTATATAGATTCTATAAACGTGTTGTGCTCTTTATAAATTTGATTTTAATGTCCTTAAGTATTTGTCCAAAAGGTATGCATGATTGTTTCTTTAAAAAAAGATTAAAAAATACGAAAAAAAAGGCTTTTTCCAAACCTCGTATTTTCTTGTAAGCCTAAAACAGGGAAAAAAGCTATTTTTTGTGTTCGATTTAGAAAAAATTTTTGGACAGATTTTTCAAATAAGTTAAAAGGCTTTAAAAATCCAAATTTATATTCTTTGATCTAATTATTGTTAAATAAAAAAGCTAATTTTTTTTTCAAAAATTGAAAAATCAATGATCAAAAATTCTTTTTTTAAAACCTAATATATGAATTTTACAATTTTAATTTGAATTACAAAAAGTAAATATATTGACACTCTAGCGATGATTGTTGCTGAAAAAAAATTTTATTATCTTTTTCATTTAATACAGTCCATATCACATCGAGATAGTCTCCCAAATAGCTCTAGCACATAAAAAAAATTAATAGATTTTGATTTTGAGCGAAAGACATCACTTGATTAGAAATTTAACAAAAAAAAAACAAAATTTGTCAACGAAAAATCTTGATAAAAAGCTTAATAATTGAAATTTTGAACTTAATGATGGAATCAAAATTAATAAAAATGGCACACTCGTAATTTCAAAAAGATTTTCATTATACAATAAAAATCTGAAATAAAAGTTCCATCCCAAAAATTGATTTGAACTGAAAATTTTATCAAAATGCATAAAAAATGACTGATACTTGTTAATATAGACAAATAAAGAATTATCTATAAACTTAGTTGGAATAATTTCAAATTTGCACTCACTAAATCTTTTGCACGCGCTATAATATTCACCACATGAACATATATTAATTTGAATTCAAATCAAAATACTACACAAAATTTCAAACGAATTCAAAGACACGTCATATACATCAAACAATAAAATTTTTTAAAATCCAAAACTGTTCTATTCAAAAAATAATCATCTCTTTTCTTTAGACAAGCAAACCAAATGGCTACTTACCAAGAGTTTATACAACAAAATGAAGAACGCGACGGCGTCCGCTTCAGTTGGAACATTTGGCCATCCAACAAACTCGAAGCAACTCGCTTGGTAGTTCCTATCGGTTGTTTGTACAACCCGTTCAGAGAACGACCGGACCTACCGCCACTACACTATGATCCTGTTGTGTGCTCTCGTTCCACATGCCGTGCCATCCTGAACCCTTTTTGCCAAGTTGACTACCGAGCCAAAAGTTGGGCCTGCAACTTTTGTTTCCAAAGAAACAATTTCCCTCCCCAATACGCCGGAATGACCGAACAACAGCCCCCTGCTGAGCTTATCTACAATTACTCCACAATCGAGTACATTCTGCCCAAGGTCCAGTGTCATCCTCCAGTTTTCTTGTTCGTTTTGGACACTTGCATGGACGAAGAGGATTTGCAGGCGGTCAAAGAATCGCTTCAAATGTCGCTCAGTCTTTTGCCGCCAAATGCTCTGGTCGGTCTCATCACCTTTGGAAGAATGGTTCATGTGCACGAATTGTACCAGTCTGAAGACTCAACAAGCAACATTTCAAAAAGCTATGTGTTCAAGGGCACCAAAGACTTGAGTGCAAAGCAAATACAAGAAATGCTAGGTTTGAATAGACAAGTTCCATTGAACAAGCCTGCTCATCCGAATCAACCAGGCCAACCGCCTCAGCAGCAGCAGTTTCTTCCGCCAGGATACAAATTTCTTCAGCCAGTTTCCAACTGTGACATGGTTTTGACCGATTTGCTGAATGAACTTCAGCGTGATCCTTGGCCAGTGCCTCAGGGCAAACGTCCGCTCAGATCCACTGGAGTGGCGCTATCGATAGCTGTGGGCCTATTGGAAGCGCTGTATCCTAATTGCGCAGCCAGAATTATGACCTTTATGGGAGGCCCGTGCACCCAAGGTCCGGGCATGATTGCTGATGATGAGTTGAAATTTCCGATCCGATCACATCATGATATTGACAAGGATAACATTAAATACATGAAGAAGGCTATCAAGCATTATGAATCATTGGCCAATAGAGCGGCTGTCAATTCCCATATTGTGGACATTTATTCGGCTGATGTGAACCAGACTGGTCTGCATGAAATGAAGTATTTGTGCAACTACACCGGTGGTCATATGATTTTGGCTGATTCGTTCAATACCTCTTTGTTCAAGCAGTCGTTTCAACGCGTTTTTCTTAAGGATTCGAACAATGATTTTCGAATGGGTTTTGGCAGTTTGATTGATGTAAAGACGTCAAGAGAACTTAAAGTTAGCGGAGCGATTGGAACTTGTGTTTCTTTGAATAATAAAAATCAATATGTAAGCGAAACAGAGACTGGCATCGGAGGAACTAGTTCGTGGCGAATAAGTGGAATTTATCCGAATACAACATTGGCATTCTTTTTTGATATTGTTTCTCAGGTAACATTAATTAATAACCATAAATATTTAACTGAGAAAATTCCAATGATAATAATAATATTAATAATAAATAATAAGGTTTTAGAATAAAGATTATTATCAGTCATCTGTCAAGTGGAGCAAAAAAAAAATAATTCAAATTTTCTTTACAAAAAAAATATCCATTTTATTTATAAATCCGCTTAACTTTGTTCAACCAATTCTCTTGGCAACTTGTTCCATTCACTCACGATTCGATATGTTAAAAAAAGTCCAATATTTTAAAACAATTTCTGATTTACTGTTTTTTCAAAGCACACTGTGACTTCTTGTTCCATAATATTCAGATATTTGGACAAGTGGGTGCCAATGCCATTCAGCTTTTTCCAAGTTTTTTACAATTTTAAACTATTCAATTAAATCTCTTCAATTTGTTTAGTCGCTATTCTTTGGACACCTATGCTTTTAATATCTTTCTTTAACATAGTGAAATGAGCTGTAGAAAAGTTTATTAATCATCAACATAGGTTGAGTTTCGCGAAGGTTATTGGACTTAAAATTAAAATGGCTTACTACGGCTTATGATTTGGGCCACTTTAAAAATCTAAATTTTCAGTAAATTAAAATAATATAATTAAATTCGAATTTGTAATTTATTTAAAGTTGAAATAATAAAATTTAACAAGTTAATTCAAAGATTGTGTTTGAAAACTTTGAATTTAGATGATTTTATTATTTTTTTCTGTAGAACATTCCATATTCTCATTATTCTGCTGTTTGTATTTTTTTTACTGTATACCCTCTCGATAATGTAGCGAAATGAAATGATTTTGATCGATAATGTAGCGAAAAGAGCGCAGCTAAAATATTTGTTTTTATCAAGGCTAGCAAATGTATAAATAGATTTTTTTGCTAATTTTAACAATTTTTCTTGTCAAGAAAGATCGATTAATAAATCTTTAATTTAATTGTTACAAAATATATTAAAAAACAAAATATTTTTTTTTGTTGATCATTTAAAAAATTAAAATAGTGAAATAATCAAGTTAAATTTTTTGAAATTTCTTACAAAATCCGTAAAAATCAAATTAATATTATTCGAAATCGAAGGCATGAATTGTTGCAAACTTCAACATTGATATTTTGATCACGAAGCTATTCATCAGTCAACACGATTTCCACTGTTTTTTATATTGTTTCTTTAATTTCTTCAGATACAGTCAATACTTTCAATATGTTTTTCCGAATTAATTTTTCGGTATTAACTAAAAGCCAATTTATTTTAAAATCCATCAATTACTCACTGATAACTTCACTAAAATCTTTTGACTTTTCTACATAGCTTGAATATAAATAGTTGGAACTTCATTTTTCTAAAAAAGTCCATTCCTCATTATCCATGTTATTATCTTTGAAAGGCTTTAACATTTAAAAAATATCATAGTCATTTAAACTCTCCACTGAAGATTCATTTGACACTTCATTTTATTTGAAAAATATCCATTTTTAAATTATTTTAATTGTAAACTAAAATTTCAAAAATTTTCATCACGAGATTTCCTTTTTAGACTCTGAGTAGCCCCAATTTTTAAATTTTTACTATATCAACTTTTTTCCAACAGTTAAATATTATTGTTGGTGTCACATATTTCCATGTCTCACTAAATTTAGATAAGGCTTCTTTTGAATTATGTATTTAAATCTAAAATATTCAAGTTAATAATGAAAAAAAGTGCTTTTCAAGAAAAAGGTAACAATCTCTTTAGTGTTCCATGTAATAAGCGATACTTTTCTAAGAAGTTGTTGATATCATTTAAGTTATTAAATTCAAATTTTAAAATGGCAAAATTAATATTTAAAATTTAATTTTGACAAATTCGATACATAGAAGAGTCTCTTTAAGTTAATTTATTCCCAATTAGCGATATGCTATTTATAAGTTTTGAAAAATTCTATAAACCAATAAACTTATTTAACTAAAATTTTTAATAATTTAGTTTGTTAGAGAAATTTAGATGATCAATTCGCCTAAGCTTTGAAGCTTGTATGATTCATCTGCAGTTAAAACTTTCTGATCCTTACAATACATTAGCTTTTTAAATTTAATATTACAGTAAAGTACGGTTATAACGAAGTCGCTGGGGGAATCAAAAAATGGTTCGTTATAACCGAACTTCGTTACATCCGAAAAAGACAAAAAAATTTTTTTTTTTAAGTTTTTCGTTCTCTTCGAATAATTTTAGAAACTCCTCTCTACGTTTGTAAATACCGCTCTTTTTACCTACTGGTATTTTAAATTCCTCGCAGACTTCGGTCTGAGTTTTTTTTTTGCTATCGATAAGCTTTATGTATTTTACTTTTTCATGCA
This sequence comes from Brachionus plicatilis, assembly GCA_010279815.1. NCBI lineage: Eukaryota > Metazoa > Rotifera > Eurotatoria > Ploima > Brachionidae > Brachionus > Brachionus plicatilis. The sequence goes on along the minus strand of QEOQ01000253.1, from coordinate 339,836 downwards.
ACGTAAAAACCTTACGTTTAGTTGGTTTTGTTTTTTCTAACATTTTTTTAACATAATATTTTTCCTGTTTTTTTTTATTTTATAAAGGTAAATGTGTGATTTTTCAAAATATTAATTGATCATTAAGTAGGGATTAGTTTTAAGATTTCGGTATTCAAGAAAATTCATACTTATTTGCTGATTTCTATTATTAAAAATTAAGAAATCAATATTTCTCAAATGTATTTTTTAATATTTTCGTTATAAGCGAATAAAATTTCATTGAAAATTATCAAAAAATGCTTCGTTATAACCGAATTTTCGCTATAAGCGTACTTCGTTATAACCGTAAGAAAATGTATTAAAAGTATTATTGTTCTGAACAACAGTGTTTTATTTTTCGTTATAAACGAATTTTCGTTATATCCGTGTTCGTTATAACCGTACTTTACTGTAATAATTATTGAAATAAAATTTAAACTTTTTAATTATCAAAAAAAGGTTTTATTATAAAATTTTATGTACAGACATATTTTTATTTAAAATATACAATTTTTAACCACCAAATAATGTGAAAATTTTCGCAGTTTAAAACAAATTTAAAAAACAAATTAAAAATTTGCAAAAATAAAATACTTCTGAAATAGATTTTATCACTAAAAATTCTTGTAAAATTTTTGTTTTAGAAAATTTCGATATTAAATTTGAGTTTTCCTACTTGATTATTTATTTAAATTCTATTCTAAACATTTTTCAACTGAAAAAAATTTTTTTTCGCTTTTAGCAAGGTGCACCAGCTCCACAAGGTGGACGAGGCTATATACAATTTACAAACAATTACCAGCATGCCAACGGAACTCGAAGAATTCGTGTCACAACCATTGCTAGAAAGTGAAAATAAGAACTCGAATTTAAAATTCAGAATAAATAAATATTTAAATTTAAGCATGATTGACGCCAATGTAAATATGAATCAAATATCTTACAGCTTTGACCAAGAATGCGCCGCTATTCTAATGGCTAGAATAGCAATATTCCGTGCTGAGACAGATAATGGTCATGATGTTCTTAGATGGTTGGATAGAATGCTCATTAAACTTGTAAATGATTATCTTGAAATTGCTAAGAAAATTTTTTTTAATCAAAAATTGTCTAGTGTCAAAAATTCGGCATCTATGAAAAAGAAAATCCAAATACATTTGTGCTAGCAGAAAACTTTTCACTTTATCCTCAATTTATGTTTCACCTCCGAAGATCCCAATTTTTACAAGTGTTTAACAACAGCCCTGACGAAACAGCTTATTACAGGCATTATCTCTTAATTGAAGAGCTAACCCAAAGCTTGATAATGATCCAACCAATTTTGTATTCTTACTCGTTTAATGGTCCACCGGAGCCTGTACTTTTGGATAGTTCGAGTATTTTGGATGATCGTATTTTGCTTATGGACACATTTTTTCACATTTTGATCTATCGCGGAAAATCTGTTGCCGAATGGTTCCAAATGGGATATCAAAATTTACCAGAGCATGAAAATTTTAGACAACTATTACAGGCTCCGGTCGACGATGCTCAAGAAATTTTGCAGTCACGTTTCCCAATGCCTCGTTACATAGACACAGAGCATGAACACTCTCAGGTAATTTTTTTTAAATAGAATTTATTTGTTTTTTTATTTTCTTTTTTTTTCAGTCAAGATTTTTGTTGTCCAAAGTAAATCCATCGCAAACCCATAATAACTTGGCTTATGGATACCAGCAAAATGTTGCTTCATCTCCAATATTGACCGATGACGTCAGTTTACAAGTGTTCATGGATCACTTGAAAAAGCTGTCAGTTTCTCAATCTAGCTAATACTAAATGTGTGTTCGTTTTCCGAGTCTAAATATTTATAAAAATTTGCATATGATCGATACGATAAAATTTTAAAATTTATTTAATTTTGTTTTTTTATAAATTTTGGACATTTTAGCAATAAAAATATAAATTTATTTAGTATCAGTTAATTAAATCTTGTTAAGCGCTCGTAAATCAAACATAAAGTCAAAATTCCAGTAAAAATATATTTATTTTATAAGAAATAATTGAAAGGATTAAAATATTCAAGATTATCTATTTGAAAAAAAAAGGCATTGTAAAATTTCATACAAAAATTCCAATACAAAAATAAAAAAATTACTTTTGTTCTAAATGTCAAAAAATTGTTCTGTAAATTAAAAAAATCGAAACAAGTTTTGTTTCACATTTTTTCATGTCCGCAAGATCTGTGCGAATTCTGCAAAATTCCAAAAAAACCTGGTTTAAAGTACGACATTGATCATTAAAAACAGAATTTGTTTATGATATTTTCACATAATTTTTCAAAAAATTCATCTTTTTTTAAACAAATTTATTTTCTTATTCACAACTATATTTTTTTGAATATAAAATAAATAAAAAGTAAATATCAAAATTTCAATATCAAATAAAAACGATGTTTTTAAATTCAAATTAATAAGTGATACTTAAAAAATTACTGCAACATAGCGCAAAAAACTTTGTTGCACTTTTATTACCCAAAATAAAATCTTTTTTTTTATCAAATCTAATGTTTTATTTTTTGTATTATTTAAACATGAGAAAATTATTTCAGGTAAAAAAGATGCATCAAAGAATGTTGCACTATTTTTTTATTTTTTTAAGTTATTTTTATTAACTTGAATTTTTATTTAATTTGTATTTGAATTCATCAACGTCATAAAAACTATGCTTGCTTTTATCGATTTAATTTCAATGTAATGAGAATTCAAAATTAACTATTTAAAAATTAACAAAATTAACCCATTTATTTAAAAAAAAAATTAATTTGAAAAATCGCACTTTATCATGCTTTTTCAAAATTGTAATATTTTCATTAAAAGACGAAAAATACGCCATACATTCAATGACATAATTTTTATTATATTAATAAATCAAGCGAATTGATAAAAATAATAAAAAGTTGACTGTGTAATGTTAAGGTTAATATATTTTATCATTAACATTAATACTTTGCAAGCCTAGTTTTCCAGTCGGAAAAATACAGTTTAGTCTAAAGACATCCTTAGATTAAATAAATAAAGTGAATTCTACACAATTAATGCAAATAAATGCTTGTCTGACTCGAGATATAGCCATTTTTTTTTGTTTTTATTTTTAATTTAAACAAATAAAAAATTTAGCTAAATCACGGTAATTTTTCGTACGAAAAAATATGCTGGAAAAAAGTTTAAAAAAATTAAAGGTTAAAAAGAAATTATTTTTATCTATGTAGAGCTAAAATATCCCAAAATAGTGATGATTTTTTGATTTGGGTCTAAAACAGAGTTGTATAAAAGTCAAGTCCGGACTTGGATTTGACTTGAGACTCGTGACTTTTAAACAACTCTAGTCCAAAACAATTTATTTTACGAAAATAAATGAAATTAATTTCAGATAACCAGTAAACCTTTTTAATTTATAAAAAGATTTTTTTTTAAATACAACTTTATATAGCTATCAATAAATCAATTTTAATTTTTGTCAATTTATCTGTCACTCTTTTGTGGTTTTTACACCTTTAGAGCTAGTTTTCAACATACAGTACATCTTAAAACTAACTTCATCGATTTCTTTCCTCTCCTCTTCCTTTCCTCTTCCGAAGAAAGGAAGGAAGAGGAAAGGAAGAGGAAGAGGAACAGGAACAGGAAAGGAACAGGAAAGGAAGAAGTGAGGAAGAGGAAAGGAAAAGAAAGCGATGAAGTTAGTTTTAAGATGTATTGTAGATTCAATAACCCGCTAGTTTTTGAATAAAAAGGATTCAAGTTCCTTCTTTAGCTACTCCAATGCATCCAGAATCAGTAAAATTCCATATCTTTGCCCCTGTGACTGTCAAATCTTAGCTAAATTTCTTAAAAAAATATTTAATAACTTTTTATCAATAGCCAGGGACCACATTTTATTAACCGAGACAAAAATAATTTAGATGCTGATCTTAAGATCATTTCAGATCACTAGTTTATTAATATATAATAATCAAAGGCAATCTTTTTGAATAAAAACACCTAAAAGGAATTTGTTTAGTGAAACCATTATTCAAGTTTTTTTTGCCAAGTTTAATAAAAGACAAAATTGCAGCCAAAATAAATCTATTCTAATTATTTCAAAGATTTAATAACAAGACGCTTTAGAAAAGAAAAATTTAAAAAAAAATTAATTATTTTCGGATTTTGATCGAAGAGCAGACATGTCGTCCAGAACTATTAAAGATTTGCCAATTTATGGTGAATCGTCCAGCGAATCATCAAAGCCAGTTTGGGCCGTAGTTGAAAAAACTGAAAAATCTGAACTAGAAAAATTTGTTACAAATTTTCGTCAGTCAGTTTGTAGTCTAATGGGCCAATTTCAAGAACAAACAAATTCTAGCATTCAATATTACGAACAATCTCGAGACTCTCTAAAAAATAAGGTTGACTATGTTCGATCAGAGACAAATATAATACCAAAATTTGCTTTTATTTCTCTTAGTGGTCTCAGTGGTTTATTGTTAGGATACAGGAAATCAATTTTTAAAAAGGTTTTGTACTCCAGTTTGCTTACAAGTGGCTCAGCTGCCTTATGTTACCCTAAAGAGACAAAAAACTTTTACAATAAAGCATATGAAGCGAGCTCGATAGAGGCTATGGATTTATATCGAACTTATATTTGGCCAGAAGAAAAGAAAACGAGCAAAAAGAGTGAAGCAGTGGAAAAGATGGTCGAAAAGAAAATCGACCCGAAAGATAAAGTAGTTAAACTAGATAATCAAACAATTGAATCAAGTGTACCAAGTAAGACCGTTGTCGGCGATCGAGGACAGTCTAGAGAAGAGGATGAAGACATGTATTCTTCAAGAAAATGATTTTAATTTTAATTAATTAATCCTCTAAAAATTTCGTTGATTTAAGTCCTTAGATTTAACAATAAATAATTTATTAAGTATTAGTCACATTTTTTTAAATAATTCAAATTTCTTTTTTTAATACTAAGAGACATTTTTAAATTATATTTTTAATATTCTGATCTGTTATAGAATAATTTTTATTCAAGTAATTTTTAAATTTGAGTGGTGATTCTGACTTCAGGAAAAAGTAACGATTGATCTTTTTTAAAATGCTTACTTTCTTTAAGTTTAAAACGTTAAATTTTTTTCGATTTTTTTATTAAAATTTGAAAAAATAAGCAAAAAAAATTTTCTTTAATTGAAATTATTGACGATATAATTTTTTTTTGAAATGAAAAAAAAATTGTTTTTGATAGTTAGATTAATTATTGAATATCTGAAAACACAAAAATTATTTTTAATAATAATAATAATAATAATAATAATAAAAAGCTACAGCAAGCGAGCTTGCGGAGATGGCTTACTCGGAAGCCATCTATGGTAGCTAATTGCGCAAAAATCGAGAGATAAATTAAGGAACTACAATGAAAGTAACAGAGACGAAACTGAGGTACAAGACGAATACGAGAGATTATACAGATTAATGTGATAAAGTAGATTAAAAGTAATTAAAAAAAAAAAAAACAGTCATGAATAAGAAATAAATAAAAAATAAATTAAATAATGTTCAATAGTATAAAAAAACTAAGAGACGAGTAATTACATAAATAGGTACAATTGATTGACTAATTTTTAAACAGAAAATAAGTTACAAATTTGAAATAATGATAGGAAATTTCTAATATATAGTTACAAGAATGAATATAAAGAAAGGTTAGACGTCAACCAGTTATGAAGTACAGGCCGTGTTGATTTTGTAATGTGTTGATATTTTTAGTAAAAACAACTACTTTACTTCAAAAAGTTCATTTGTATCTCTTTAATAACTGGTAGCTTTTTGTCTTAATAAAAAACAGTTTTAAAGGTATTAAATCAAGGCGTATTTCTAAATCGTCTTTATCAGATTATTATTATTTTGTTTGCCGCTAAAAAAACACAAAGATTAGACCAAATAATTTAATTCTACTTAATTTAATTTTTTGCTAAAAGAAATGGTTAATATATTTGAACCCTCCCTTGAGCACTTTATTAGAATTTAATACGGCATATTTTCAGATCAGCTTATTATCATAACCACTTAAATTTCTGAAATTTATTTTTAATACTTTTTGACAATTAGTAAAGTTATTTTTAAAAATCTCAAAAAAATGAACTATTTTTCGCAATTTTGCCAATTTCCCATTTTTTGTGTAAAAATGCGTTTATTGCAAAAAGCCAAAGAATAATGGATTTATTTTACGGTAAATAATTTATAAAAAAATTTTTTTCAATGTCTTCAAAAATTATACATAATTTTTATGTGATAAATTAATCAAAAATCATCATCCTTGAGAAGTGTTCTAAGGGCCTATATTTTTTACTTCAGCTAATTTTTCTTTCTTTATTGAAAAATGATTTTTTATCAGAAAATTTATTAATTTATATTCAAATTATCTTTTCCAAGCTAAAAATATTTTAAACCAGAAAACCATCAGGGTTTTAGCCAAAATTTTTCAACCTAATCATTTAAATTAGAAAAAAAATCACACAGAATCCTTTATAAGACTAGAAGACTTTAATTGCTAATCAGTATTTTGGAAAAAAAATTATTAAGCTTAATTTTTTAGATTCTTTGTTTTACTACTTTGAAAATAAATCTAGATGAATTAACAAAACAACAGTGCAGCAATTATTGTGACAATTATTGTGACAACATGCTCAATTTATCTTTGCCTACATTTGAATCTTATTTAAAAGAGATTACTACAGTTTGGAGAATTGAAATCGATAAAAATGAGTGGTTTAAAAGTAGTTGTACTTGTAAATTTTGGCTAATAAGTTTCTTTTGTAAACATATAATAGCGGTGCCAGTAAGCTAAATCTCTGCCATATACTTCTACTAGCAAAATTTTTACCAATAGGTCAAAAACGTAAAAGAGTTCAATCATCAAAAACTGGGCCTGCATTACAACGTCAGTCTAGTGAAAATTTTGCAGTGAATCAAAATACAATTGTACAAAATTCAAAACCAGCAATTCTTGAACCTTTTTCTCGGAGTTAAAATGCAATGAACACAATTCAACCTGACCAAGCTTCTCAAACAATGGATAATGAAAATGAAATTTGTCAACCAGCAAAAAAAAAAGAGGAAGATTAAAAAAGAATTAATTTTGTTTTCATGTTATAGAAAGAAATTTCTGATAAAGAAATTTCTCTGTTCTAAGTTGCTTATAATTTTTTAAAAATTTGATGAACCCTTACAAATCAAATGAAATTAAACTAATCGAGTAAGGCGACAATAATTTTCTCTCTATGATAGCGTTTTCAAATGATTGCGTAACTACAAGATGAATGAGTAAAATCTACTATCAAAAATCGTCTTGGCAAACTTTGGGTGATAACAAGAGATGGAAAAAATCAATAAATGTTAGCGAAAAAAAAATTGATCTAATCGATCCGTTGTCAATATTTAAAGAAAAATGTGGTCGAGGTTGGACATGAGCTGTCATTGTTAGAATTTCCATTTTTTGATCTGTTAATTGAAAAAAATTCAAAAAGAGGATACTCTTAAAAATTTTACTTTACTTTTTCTAAATTGTTCTTTTTTTTTTTAAATTTTGTAATAATTACTAGGACATTAATTATTATTTGAACTTTTTTTGGTTAAATGTTCAAGTTTTTTCTTTTTCTTTTTTACCAGCTAACTATTTTAAATAATTTATTTTTTAGGTGCTATGCTTTTTTGATAACCGGTCAATTTTTAAATGCCTCTTTTAAAAGCTGTTAAATTTCAAAATATTACGGTATAAAAAACCAATTCTAAGTCTTAAAAATAACTTGACTTTAGTTCTGTCACTTGTAAAATACCATTGCCATTAATGGTTATTTTTGTTTGTTTTATACTCAGAATTGAAAACTTATGTTTAACTAAATTTATATTTTATGTGACTTATTTATTTGTTTTTCGAATTTGAATGTGATTCTTTTACATTTTTTCCAATATTTCTCTTTGTTTATTAAATCTTCAAAAATTAAATCAAAATTTGAAAAAATGATTTTAATTTTAGTTCTTTAGATTTTAGATGAGATTAAATTTAGAAGGGTTTGTTTTATAAACAAAACTTGCATGCAGTTATTTCTTGCAAGCATCGTTTCAATCATAATGAGTTAAACTTTTAAAATTTTTAAATAAAGTTGAAATCCTCTAACTTAAATTATTATCAAGCATGGAAAAGGTCGTTATAGATTCAAACAATAACAGCACTATTTTAAAAATAGATCTGATGCAAACAGAAAAAATAAGAGAAGTGAAAAAAAGAATCAAGAAAGACTGTGAATCAAATGTGTCTGTTGATCAAGGAAACAAATTTTCATTCCGGCTATGGAACATACGAATGTCTGATCTTGATTCAGAAGAGAAATACCTCCGACAAAAAACATTTAACTTTAAACTAGAGGCAAAATTTTTTCGCTTTAGCGGATTCAATTCATTTGGAGAGACCACTTTAATGTTTTCCAAAAAGAGGGGGCTGGAAATCATGACTAGTGGTAATTTTTTTGATAATAAATGGAACTTTTTTTTCATTTTAAATTAGAATCAACAAATCAAATAACAATGGTTATTTCAAGCGAAGATATTCTATATTGTGCTTGTGTTTTTCAAAGTCCAGTTTTCATGCTTTTCATAAAAATTGGTGATTGTGTGGCCAATATTTTTTACGATAAATTGAAGAGCCTGAATTCATTTGACAAAAAATTTAAAGCTAATTGTAAATTTTGAATTTTTTTTTTTTCAAAACTAGAAAAATAAGCTTTAAAAGTGATAAATTTGACCAGAATTGCCGTGTTTCTCAAAACGTCCGATATCGAAGTTGGCTTGATTAGTAACAATTTGAAAAGATTCTTTGATTCTATTTCTGATTTGGATGATAAACCAGTAAAAGTTCTAATTCAAATTTTGAAATTTTTCATCAATTTTTTTTAAGCGTCGTTTGGATTTCTTAAATTTGAAAAAATCAAAAGAGCTTTTGATCAGTGAATTCGAGAGTGACCAGGATATCTTGAAAGAAATTTATGATTTCATTAGCGAATAATCTAATATCTTTTCATATCATATTTTTTTGCCTAAGTTAGTTATTAATTTTTCTAATAAATTCCAACAATTTGTTAAATTTATCTGTTCAAAAATACCAAAATAAATCGTGAAAACTATAATTTTTTTATTTATTCAGAAATATTATCTTCATGTTGATATTCAGCAATTAAAAATATTTTAATTAATTTATTTTAATTAAGTTTCCAAATAAATTTATAATTTTTTTCAATAAATTGCAGAGTTGGTCAAAAGTCAAACTTTAAAGTCAGAATCGTTAAAATTCAAAGTTAAAGTCAGAATTTGACTTGACTCCACTCAAGTCAACTAAATTATTTCCTAATTTTTAAATCTTCCTTAACTTAATTAAAAAAATTATGAAAATGAATATTTATATATTTTTAAGCTTAAGAAATGTTGCAAATATTGAAAAAAAAATGTAAAACTTTTAGTCATTTTTAAAAACACACTAAATAAAAGGAAGTAAAATTAATTATTAAAAGGCTTACTTTTTTTTTAAATTAATTTTTTATTTGAACAAGTTTTTATAAAAACTTTTTAATAGTGACACTTTATTGAATTAGTTATATTTAAAAATTACTTAATAAATTTTTTTTTAATCATTAACTTACTTTAAATAACTTTTTTTAAAATTTTTGACACAAGTCAAGTGCAAGTCAGTACTTTGACTTGTTTCAAAAATTAGAAAATAATCAATTCAAAAATTTTACTAATTTTTAAAATAGAATTAAAATATATAAAAAAAATTTTAAGTCTTGAATTTTTTATTCAGGAAAAAATGCAATTTAAAGTCAAAGTTCAGACTTGACTTTGACTTCATGACTTTGAATTTTGACCAACTATGATAAATTGATTACCGTAGCGCCTCATCTTATGGCCACGGTATTGATTTTAGTCTTCAGATATTAGACCCTGGTCTAGTCTTAAGAATAGTATCAATTTTTAAGTTGTATTAGAGCATGGTACATAAGAGAGTTGTTTAAAAGTCCCAAAAAAAAGTCCAAGTCATTAAAAAAAAAATCCTAAGTCTTTGCTCGGACTTTTGAAAAAAAAAAAAGTCCGGACTTGGACTTGACTTGAGACTTGTGACTTTTAAACAACTCTGGTACATGAAACAAGATTGCATTTTGCGTGGCAGCAAGTGGTTCTACCAAATTCAAATTTAACACCTCTACCAAATTTTACTCCACCAAAAAAAGTCATAGTGGTTTACAAATCATCAGCAACTTTTGATGCATCTTGTGTAAAAGATCAATTTTTGAAAAGAGTTTTGTTTCCACATTTGGATATCAATGGTCTTGAAGAATCCTCCTTAATTTGGGATAGTTCTCCATCAAAAAGATTTAGTCAAACAAGCTGCTTTAACAAAAAATCTGAATATTGCAAATGTTCCAACAAGGATGACAAATTTGGTCAAACCGGCTGATATCTCTTGGTTTAATAGATAGTGGCCAGATTGGTTCATAAATTCAGAGCATACTTTTACAAGAGATGGTAATATGAGATCATCAGGTTACGCAAATGTCATCAACTGGGTATCCGAAATTCGGAGTGAATTTGATGAAAATACCTGGCCCAGTTTAAGGTATATACCATGATCTCTTAAACTTGTATTTTCCTTATTTTTATTTTTGTGCCTGGTAGTTTATTTCAAGAGTTAATAATTGCGCCATATGATGAGGCACTACGGTAATTGTTTGTGTTTTAAAAAAGTTTGGTTGTTTATCAGAAATAACTGCAGTGATGTTCCGCTGTTTGTTTTTTATAAAAATTTACGTAAAATAATGTATATATTCATTGATTTACATAAATTTTAGTAAAATTAAATTCTATTTGACTAAATGTCGGTAAAAAATCATAAAAATAGTAAATTTTCAAGAATGAAATTTTTTGATTTAAAAAAAAACTTGCTATAAAGATTAAAAAGCTTTTTACTTTGACATTTAGATTCAGAAAACACAAAAAATTCAATTTATTTTAGTTCAAAAAATTTTAATTAATTTTCAAATCGATAAATTTTCTTAACAGCAAAATAAAATTTAAATTTATCTAAATATTTTTTAATTTATGCTGATTTAAACCTTGATTTTTAAACACTAACTGCAATAATTTTATTAAATTAATATTATTTTAATAAACCATATTTAATTTTTAAAATTTATCTACAAAAATTTTTTTGAAATGAAAAAAAAAAATAATTTAGCTTTTTTTTGCCGAATTTAGAATTCTTTGCTGACGATATCTTTCAAACCACAATGTATTGCAATCAGTTGGGTCACTCTCATCATCTGATTCACTACTACTTGTAACACTATCATTAATAAACTTGAATTTATCTCCATTTTTGAAATTTGGATAGACACTATCGTCGTTTAGAATCTCGGCAAATAACTGTTCAGCTTTCGGCTTCGAATAAACTCTTATTCTTGTATTTGGCGCCATATTCTGACTTGCTCTCAAGTCAATTCGTCTTGTTTCTACCAAGTTACCATCTCGGATTTTATGCGATTTTAGAAACTTTTTTAAGTCACTTGTAATTATGTCATCGATTTTGCTGCAATCTATTGATGAAATTTCGTTTTTATTTATTTGAGTGGAAAATTCGTCAAGAGGCGCAGCACCGGTTTTGAGATTTAAATTGCTCAATGAATTATCTTCTGAATATTTTGTAGATAATTCAGCTAGTTTTTTAATAATATTTTGTTCATCAACAATTGGAAGTGTTGTTTGGCTTGATGAATTTTTTTGGATGGATTTTTTCACACTGTTTTTATCAACAGAATTCAAAAGATCATCTAAAAAAGTATTTTGGGCCAAGTTTAAAAAATTATTATTTAATAAATAAAAAAATTAAAGACCTATGTTAATTGAATTAAAAATGTCCATGTTGAGCTTGGGGTTAGTATTCTCAAAAATGCCTTGTGCAATTTTAGTCGCTTTTTCACTTGATTCTTTTGAATTTGATATCAATTTTAAATTCGAAGTTTTCATCTTGTTAAAACTCTGAATTTGAGTGTTTGCGTCTTCAACTTCATTTAGATAAACATCACTAGCTGACGCTTTATCAAATTCAAGAAATTGGTCATCCATAAATTTTTCATCTTTATTTTTAATTATTTCGTCATTTTCAAAATTTTGAAATTGTTCCAAAGAAACATGGTCGTTATAATCCAAATCATCTTCATTTTCGTTATTTAGGTTTATGGATGGTAATTGAGTCTGAAGCTCATTCCAAATCAAGTCAAGTTTAGATTTGAGTCCTTTCGGCTTTTCATAGGACATTTTTTTAAAACTAAAATCCTAAAAATAAATTCCCTAAAATTTACCTGTTTCAAGAGGCTTTTGTATTACCATAGAAACAAAATTTAATAAAAGAAAAAGTAAACACCTAATGTTGTCTGATTTCAACGAAAAAAATTTAAACAAAAAATCTAAAATTCATTTACAAAAAGCTTACTTTTTACATTAAAATTATTCATGTTTGATTAAGAAAATTCTAGAAATATTTTTCTAACTAGAATTTAAATTTTTTCTAATGAATATACAGTGGTTCTTGCAAAAATGAAATGGTCCGTTCCCGAAAAGGAATGGAATGGAGACGCATTCCATAAAAAACCATTCCCGTTCCGTTCCATTTCCATTCCATTCCATCCATTTCGTTCCATCAAAACCATTCCATTCCAGCCGTTCCATTCCATTCCAGCCGTTCCATTCCATTCCAACCGTTCCATTCCATTCCAACCGTTCCATTCCATTCCAACCGTTCCATTCCATTCCAACCGTTCCATTCCATTCCAACCGTTCCATCCGTTCCATTCCAACCGTTCCATCCGTTCCATTCCAACCGTTCCATCCGTTCCACCCGTTCCACCCGTTCCATTCCATTTCATTTTAGCAAGAACCACTGTATTATTTATCATATAAATAATTTTTTTATATTTATTAATTAATAGTTATTTTTTTTAATTTTTTGTTAAATTTATTTTAAATTTTTGAAACTAACTTAGTATTCTAAAATATGAATTATTTTTATTCGAATTAATGTATGAAGCACAGTTTTTTGCTTTTAAATATATTCATGTTTTTTTTAATTTTGAATTTTTTTAAATTCTTTTTTGAATTCTTTTTTTATCTATAAAGATTTTAATTTATTTTTAGATATAATTAATCACTTTCATAAATTAGTGTTGACATTGCAACAAGCAAACCGAACATAACTGTTTTTAATCGAGAAGGAAGTTCAGAAGTATTTAAATTATTTTTATTGTATATTTTTTTTGTTAATTTTTAATTATTTATAAATAAAAATTTTAAGTGATATTAATTTCATTGATATTAAATTCAATTTATTAAGTGATTTATTTTTTTTTCTTAATTACAAAAAAATAGGGAATATTATTTCAGCACAATCAATTTCTGATTAGCAAAATGAAAAAAACATTCGATTTCTTCTAAGCACAAAAAATTGCATTTAAAAAAAAAAACTTTTAACACAAAAAATTTGTGTTTGAAAATAATTCTTAAAGGAAATTTTTTTTCAACAGATAAATATTTATAAAAAAATTAATTTTTTTTTTTAATTTTAAATTTTATTTAATGATATTTATAAGTGGAAGTTAGGTAAATAAATCAAATTTCGAAGCTTAAAAAAAAGAAATTAAAAAAATTAGTCTCTAGAAAACCATTTTCCCGCATTTTTTGCTCTACCTCTTTTAGGTTTATTGACAAATTGTTCCTTTTTTTTTAAATTCTTTTAATGCCAATAAATGTGCACAATATTCTAATTTAGTGAAAAACTTGCAAGAACATTTCTTACTGTTTAGCTCAACTTTATAACAGTTCTTGAATAAATTTTTTTTAAATTTTCTCATCAAGCTATTAATTTTTGTGTTGAATGCATTTATTTTATTTTTAATTTTTGTGCTAAAAGTATTTTTTTAAAATTTTAATTTTTTTGTTGATTTTGTGCTGAGCGTTTTGAAATTGTGTTGAATGGTTATTTTTTTGTGTTGAAAAGGGATACCA
>QEOQ01000253.1:305359-325112 GCA_010279815.1 Brachionus plicatilis | reverse complement strand
CGGCTGGAATGGAATGGTTTTGATGGAACGAAATGGATGGAATGGAATGGAAATGGAACGGAACGGGAATGGTTTTTTATGGAATGCGTCTCCATTCCATTCCTTTTCGGGAACGGACCATTTCATTTTTGCAAGAACCACTGTATTTAAAATTTTTATTGATGCGTAAAATAAGAATCATTATTCATTTTATTTTTAGATCCACTCAATTTTTGACAAAAAGGTTTTTTATATCAGTTCACACCTAATAAGATTTATATAAATCAAATCTTGATTACCTAAAAAAGAAAGAAACAATTAAAATCGTAATCGTGAATATTTTGAATTTTGTTTTTAAAATAGTGAATAAAAAAATAAATAAATTCTGTTATTAAAATAAAATTTTAAAATTTTATTAATTTTCATCCAAAAAAAATAAAACATAAAAAAATATTTTTATTCTACTAGATAAATAAAAATACTTAATTATTTACTTGAATGAAATCTAATATAACCGAAAATAAACTGTTCGTAGTTCATTTAAAATATTTTTTAATATTTTAATTCTTCGAAATATATTTTTTAAAAATGGTCTGGATTTTAGCAAAAATTGAAAATATTTTGCGAAATTCTATTATTGTTTTTTTTGACTGCTCAGGCATTATATGCATTTTTATAATCGATCGGATTTTTCTTAAGAAAATTTTAAGAAAGTAATAACATGTTTAAGTATTGATATGTCCTAAAAATATGAGGGAATGATTAAGTAACAATTACAACAATACAAAAATTTTTTTAATCTATTTTAAATTTATAATTTTTATATCAATCAGAAAGTCGCAAAAATTAAAAATGTGGGAGCTTTGTCTAAAATTAGTTTTCATTATTTAAAAAAAAATTAGTTAAAAATTTTAGATTCCCATATTATATAGTGTAAATATTTTTTTTTATAATTTCCAAAATATTCTTAAAAACGGTTCAAATAATGATAAAATAATGATTAAATTTTAAGAAAAAAAAACAACCGCCAAAAATGCCACTAAAATTTTATTTATGTCTCAAATTTATATTGATTAAAATTTATGGTTTTGATGCAAGAGTTGTTGTACTAATAAAATTTTGATTTGAACCTTGTAGACTATTTGATTCAACTGGATTAAATTTTTTTGTTTCTCTCAAAACAGTCATATCACTTTAATTAAAGTTAATTTAGGTAAAATAAAATAAAATTTTAAAAATTTTACTAAGGTTTAGTTGCACCGTATAGTCTAAATGCTTCCTCATCCAAATTTTCTTTTGGCAGTACATGGGTATCCATGTCCGGTAGTTTTGGAATTTCATTTAATCTATACTCCCTGTTATCTTGAGCTAGCTATTTTAAATGTCAAAATATTAACTACATGAAAAAAGCTTTTGCTAATAATGTTTTTACTGCTTTTAATTCATTTAGTCCTGCATTCTCGACATAGTTGGGATCATCTCTTGGATAAAATTTTGGAACAAACAAGTATCGATCTCTACATTGTTCTACAGGGGGGTTGTGATGAGCGTACTTGGTCAAGGTAGTCTCTACAAATATTTAAATAAAAATTTATTTCAGTTTTTATTAATTTTGAATAACCATTTTTTAACGATAGCAAAGAATAAATAGGATCAATTCGATAACTTTGGGAATATCTATATTTGGCATCATTAATTTTTGATGAATGCTCAAATTGCAATTTTGGCGCTTTTCCCTCGACGCTATTACAAAAAAAATTAAATTTTTTAAATAGTCTTCTTGATTTATTTCATAAAACCTGTAATATTCAGTTCCTGGTAGAAGGTAAGAACCATTAGGCAAGTTGCCGGCTAATTGACTTACTGGATGATAGTTTGCTTTGCTATCAAGGTACGACATTTTAGATTTTTTTTTATTTTTAAGACTTAGTATTTATTTCGCTCGTTTTTATTGCTAGTTATACTCTTAATTATTTAATTTGGTTGTTAAGGGAAATTAATAATTTTGTTGTAACAAAATCTAAAAAAATGGAAATAATCAGGTTATTTGAAACAAACATTTTCAAACTTGTGTATCACAACGGCATAATTCAATTTTTTATACCAAAAAATATTTTCTATAATAAACAAATTTTAAATTATAAAATATAAAATTGAATTTGAATAGTTTAGAGGATAGGTTCAAATGTTATGATGCCCAGGCTCAGAGGCTCATAACATTACAGGTACTCTGGCTGCTACAGTTGGGCGTTTTTATTGGGGCTCTGGTCCACGTTCCAGCTTGTGGGTTTCCACACAGAAAAATTACTACTACTACTACTACTAATACAATTTGGAGAATTCTTTTATAATTTTTTCTTTTGTAAAATTCTTCAATTTTTTGACATCTTTGCTTTAATAAGTAAAGTATTGTTATAAAAGTAGAAAAAATAAAAGTATAAGTCTAATTGATAAAAATGAATGAAAAGCAAGTTTGCAAAAAGAGAAAATGTATCTATCTTGAAGTCCCGAACGACGTTAAAGTTTCGAAAGAGCGTATCTCATTACTTTTCTCGTGCAACATGTCTGGTCGAGAGAAACTGAAGCCTTTGGTAATTTCACAGAACCCAAGACTGTGATAGAGTAGAGCAAGACAGTGAAACAGAAATTTAAGAGCAACAAGATGCAAATAAACAAGTGATTAACTCAAAAGAAGCAATTGATAGAATAAATGAAATGAAACAATTTTTTTTAACCAAAAAAGATGATAATTCTAATTTAATTAATTTATTATTTAATATTGAAAATTTTATAACTGAAAGTAGCTTTACCAAAAAACCATCTAATACCGATTTTTTTCAAAAAAATTAAATTTTGGTTTTTTTTAGTTTTTTTTTTTAGTTTTTTTTATCAATAAAATTTGGTTTAAAATTTTTTTGTCCCTATCATTTTATATGGGAATTTCGATATAACGAATACCGAATTTTCCGCCCAAGTAATTCGTTATACCGAGGATTGACTGTAATTAAAGGATTAAAAATTGAACAATAAATTTAAAATTCATTTTAGTTCGATATAAAAAAAATTTACTGAAATAATGATAATCCGATTCAATAGTTTTATTTTATTGATGCTTCATCAAATTTTAATTGACTAAATTTAAATTGAAATAGAGGATTTGAATTGGAAATTTGCCCCTGTTTTATTTATGATTAGATCACTCAAATTTTTTTATCTTTATCAATATAGAAATCTTGTCTTAACTTTTTTCGAAATATAAAAAATATTTTTCCTATTTTTGTTCCAAAGCTTACCAATTTGGAGAATTAAAGCATTTTATTGACAAATTTAACTTAACAATATATTGGAATTGTAAAAAATAGATCAAGTGCAACAAATTTTTTAGGCACACTGGATCTTATAACTTAAAATTTTGATAATGGAACTCGATGTGATTTTATTAGATTTTTCCAAGGCATTTGATACTGTTCTTCATAGGAGACTACTTCTGTAATTAAAAACTAATGGATTAAACACTCTTGTTTTTAAATGGATAGAGGTTTTCCTTAGCAACAGGAGACAAAGGATAGTTCAAGGAGAAGTGGTATCAAGTTGGCCTGAAATAGTGGAGTACCCCAGAATCCGTTATTGGCCCGCTTCTGTTTGTGATTTATATCACAATGATTTGTCTGATATAATTCGAAGTATTTCCAAATTATATGCAGATGACACTAGAATAATTTCAAAAATGAATTCTTTTAAAGTTTAATGTTTCGAAATGTGTTGCTATGCATTATGGTTCCAGCAACAACAAAAAATCGTTTGACATCAAAGGGCACCAAATAGTTGAATCTGAGTCGGAGAGAGATTTGGGCATTGTTTTCAGTACGAACTTGAAATGGAGGAACCACATCCTTGTGTGTATTAATAAAGTAAATCAGATACTTGTGAGAATCAAAAAATCGTTTGCTAGATTTGATATTAAGTTACTTTATTTCACCTTTGTCCGTCCACTTTTGGAGTTTGCAGTTCCAGTGTGGTCACCAAATCTCAAAACAGACTGTGATGCCATCGAAAAAATTCAAAGAATAGCAACAAAATTTGATAGTGAAATAAAAAACTAAAGTTACGGAGAGCTTCTGAAATTGCTTCGAATAACATTGGTTGAAAGGAGACAATGGAGTGATTTAATTCAAATGTTCAAGTTTATGATCGATTTGGACAAGATAGAAATTAGCAGCAGTTTTGATTTGGTCAATAACAATTTAAGAGGACACCGCTTCAAGTATTTTAAAGAAATAGTTAAACACCCGCAAAGAGAAAATTTCTTTTACAATCGAAAAGCCAATGCCTGGAATGCTTTATCTGATGACATAGTAACTCGTAAAACAGTCAATATCTTTAAAGCAACTCTTGACTGCTGGACGAACAACAATCAAGCACATCAGCTTTCATAGTGTGCTTGATAACACACTCATAACACATTCTATTACATTGGTTGTCAGACTGGTGGAAGATAATGAAGAGGGTTTCGAATCAAGAAATATCGACATACTCTTAATTCAATTTGTTTTTTTTTAATTTTTTTTTAATTTTAACTTTTTCTAGTTTTTATCTTTTTTTATTTTATTTTACTATTTTCTTTACAGTTTTGATTTGGCTACTTAATTTTAAATCATCAAATTTACTAAAACTATCACCAATTTTACTTGATGAAAACAAAAACACAAATTTAGTTTCAAAATTTATTTTTAGTTACATAAACACCTTTTTATTTCATAAATCCAAAATATAAAACAAAAATTAGTCTCTTTCATGCCAATGTTTAGCCTTCTTCTTTTTCCCTGGTTTGGGTTTGGAACCTATTTCTGAATCAAAATATTTTTCGGGTATAAAGATTTGATTATTAGCAATATAACAATCCTAATACTATTATTTAACTCAAAGAAAGTATCGAATGTCATATCTTTAAAAGAGTCACATCTGCTAAACATCCTTTATCACATTCTAAACATTCCAAAAATTTCTCAAAATCAACTCCTTTTACACGACTCATTAAATAAAAGCCTTCATCGTATTTCAGTATATTTGAATGAAAATAGTATTTTTTAGTACTCTTTAGTAATTATGAAGCGAATAATATTTTGTTGGGATAATTTGGAAATTTTGTATTTTTTTCTTAATTTTTGGTAATAGTTTCAGTAAATTTGGTTAAAAAATGGTATTTTTAAATCTCTTTATTAATTATGAATCTCTTTAGTAATTATGAAGCGAATAATATTTTGTTGGGATAATTTAGAAATTTTGTATTTTTTTCTTAATTTTTGGTGAAAGTTTCAGTAAATTTGGTTAAAAAAGAATAATTAGTCTTTTGATTTGTTTTTAACATGAAGGAACTTAAGCTTGACACAGATAAACAAATAAGTAAATAATTAATTTAATTCAATTTTTAATTAGCTACAATAAAATAAGATTTAAAGTAATTTATTTATTATTTTTATGTTTATTTTATTTTTTTAATAATTGAGTTTGATTTGGCTGAATGCCCTCTCTACCTCTCACCTTACCGGCACAAACATCATGTCATATCCATTTAAATCTTTTTCTAATTGTTAATCTGAAATTTAATGAAAGACCTTCTACCTTCCGTCCTCCTTAAAACCCCAAGAGACAACCCTCGGCAGTTGTTTTATTCATAACATAGTGAATCAAAAATAGGAATAGAGCTGGAGAGAAAACGCTGTCTTGCCTAATTCCGAAGATCTCAGATTGTACTTTTTCGAGAGTTTTATCTTCTGTGATAGACATAACTATAAGATATTAATTAGGTCCACAAGATTCTCTGTGTATGCTAAATGACCATTCGCAAAAGTTTTTTTGGATATATGTTTTTTTAGCTTTTGGTTCGTATTTTTTCAGCCAGAATTTTTTAAACACCAAAGTCTTGATATTTGAATTTTTGACTAACCCATTATCCCACAAAAATCAAAAAAAATTTTTATTTTTTTTTTGAATAAAGTTTTGTTTCCAAATTATTTTCTATGTTTCATAACTAGTTTAAACCAGAGGGGGGCTAGCGTGCCTTGTTCAATCGACTAGTATAATTATGTTTATTAATAAAAAGAAAGACTAAAAAATTGTTAAAGCAAATTGTTTTTTATTATCTTCGATTTAGATTCTATATTAATTTATAACTTATAAATGCCAGAATATCATAATTGAGCCATAAATAAAAAAAACCGATTCAACTCTTAAAAAGAATAGAGTTTGAATATGAAAATGAATCAATTAAATATTTTTAAAAATAAAATTAAAAACAAATAAACAAGGATTTCTTCAGTCTTCAGCTTTGTGTTAATAATATTTCTGAATTTTAAAAGTTCAAAAAACTTTTTATTGATTTTATTAAAAAAAATTTTAAATATAAATATTAAAAAAAAACGAATATTTATTAATAAAAACTGAATAAATGTATTTAAATTTTTTAATGACAATCTTCGTTAAGATCTATTTTAGTACGTCTAACGCCAAAAAAGAAAAAACCAATTCCGATGCCAATCAAAATACTTAAGCAAAGCCAATAATTATAAGTCATGAATGCCAGCATTATAAAATAGCTTATAGTAAATTGAATAACATGAAGAATTGTTTGAATGAAATGCTCTGTGCTCAATAATTTCCTAAAATTATTAAAATTAACATTATTAATTAATAATATAACCAATTTTACTCTTTATATGATTGTTGTTTAGTCGAGCATTGAGTCTTGCTGGTAGACGATTCCATTTCAACTTTGTGTCGCTTGACCAGCTTACTTGCAGTTATTCTGTCTCGGAACAATTTTAAGGCTTCGTATAATATGGCAATAATCATTAAAGCAATACATGATACCAAAAGTTCTGAAGAAAATTATTTATTTAATGCAAAATTTTTTTCTTTAATTAAAAAAACCTATCAAATTGTTTGTTTTCCAACCAGGAAATACAATAATTTCTTTGAGGCCAGAATGCATTATCATCTGATCAAGAAAAATTATTAAATTATCAATTTAAAATATTTTAAAAATAACCATCATTTGGTGACCAGAATGATCATGCCCGGAATGGTCCATTGATGTGGTGTGATCGACATGGGGATTCATTGTCGAACTCATTGCATCATGATCATGATGTGACATTTTTAAAATAATTTACCTTTCTAAAAATGAAAAAAATTCAGATTCACATAAAAAAATTGTGAAAAAAAATGAAATATTTCTCCAAATTTATACTCTTTTTTTTAAAGATAAACCAAAAAGTATCTGTTTGTTAAACAACTTTTAAATCTTTCTTCAAAGGCGTAATTATAGCTTAGCTAAAGATTATTTTTAGTGCTGCTAAAATAGAATGATATCAAGGTGAATAGAAATAAAAAATTAACTTTGGATATTTTAATTTTAAAAGGTTTTGTAAACTTGAAAGCATCCATACGCCAATATGATATCAAAATTCTATGACTTTTCTATGTCGTGTTTGATTTATCACATTTTAAAAATGCTACTTTAAAAATACAAATTTTTTCAACCGAATAAATAATTTTTTTCTTTAGCGAGTCTTCTTGTTTCAAATGATTTAAGTGTTTTTAAAAAACAAATATGGATAAAAGAAGCCCGGGGCTGATTTCTAAGTGGCCAAATAATTTTATTAGGTCAGTATAGTCATTTTTCAAAGTGTAATTTAGTTGCTTTTTCATTATTCAGCAAATTTTACTTGCATACAAACTTTCAAATTCGAAATTTTCTTATCTGTCAAATTTTTATTATCGATTTAAAGTTGAGTCATCTGTTGATTTTATATGTTTTACTGCGCATGTCTTTAAACTTGATAAAACAAAGCTTTTGATCAAAAAATAAGTTATTAATTAAAATTTAAAAGTTAAATCCTTTTAATAAGTAGAATTATTTTTTGAATACTTTAAAGTTTATTTTAAATTTTTAATCAATTCAATTTTAAAGTTCAAAATTTTTAAATTAACCGACCTTCATAGTAAAATTAATTTTTAAAAAAATTAATCGTTGAAAAGATTGAAATTTTAAAAAGCCATTTTTAATTTATATTTAAGCAATTAAGTATTTAAAAGTTGCGTATTTTCCTTTTATTATACTTTTTAATCATAAAACTAGTTCTAATGTTGTTGAAAATTTTTTAAATTTCTAAATAATTTAGACTTGGCTACTATTTGTCTAAACTACTTGAACATTCATTTTATTTGCAAGCTTAGAAATACTTTTAATACTTTTATAGAGTTGGAAAAGATAAAATAAATTTTAGAAGAATTTTGCGTTATCACTAAACAAAGAAAGAGTGAACGTATTTTGTTTTCAATAATAATAATTTTCAAAAATTAATTAATTTAAAATATAAGTTCATTTCATAAATCGTGATTTTAGCACAAGGTAAAACAAGTTAAAATAATTTCGAGTCTTGATGAAAAGCTATAAAATAATTTACAAATTTTATTACTCAACAATGAATCAGTAAAAATTTAAGAGATAATAATTTATAATTATAAAAAAATTTTTAAAAAGTAAACAAAATGGGTGTTCAGGACTAGATGATGACCATGAAGATGCTGCTATTGTAGATCAAAAAAAATGAATTTTCACTGCAAGCGACATCCAAGATACATTAGTCGATATCAAAACTTAATTAATTAAAATCTCAACAAAAATGATAAAATAAGCTATTTGAATTTCTTTTTTTCAATTCAACATTTAAATGTTTAATATCTGAAATAAAAATTTTTTTTTTTTATAATTTATCTTTATTGATTCTTCCAAATTTAAAGTCCACATTGACTTATCCGAATTATAACGCTTTTAATGATTTTTTAATTTATATAATTTTTTTTCTGTTAAAGATTAAACAAAATAATAAGGTTTAGTCATTTAATATTATAAAATTTATAAAAAATACCTTTTTTTAAAATCTTAATTTTAAAATTTTGCATTTCATTAGATAATGGTTTAAAATACTTCGTTTTCATGAACAAATGAATTCTTTTCAAATTTCCAATATTTATTTTGCAGCCATAAAACAAACTTTTTTAGTGCAGTTTCTGAAAATCTTAATCAATATTTGATTTTTTTAACTTCCCTAATTTCTACTCTTAAAAAACTACTAGAATCGTTTATTTTTTTGGATTTTATGAATTGTTTACAATCGGCAAAATTTTTTTTCTATTTAACATTTTTCAATAAAACTTTAAGTAAAAAAACCCAAAAAATAACTGGTTTTATTAAAAAAAAACAGGATAATAAAATTCAAAATATCTCTTTTTAAAAAATTAAATAATTTGATAGCTTTTCTGGTTTTTTATTTAAATTGAAATATCCTAAAAGAACTTTTTTATATTTTCGGAACAAACAACAGATTTTCTTGAAATTTTTTACTAAACAATATTTAGTAAAAAATTAGTAAATATTTAGTAAACAAGTTCAATATTTGTTGGTTAGTACGTTCGATTTTGTTTTTTGATTTTTAAAACTCAAAATAAAGTATAAATCAATGATTCAAATGACTTATTTCGTGCATTAAAGACTATTCTTTTTTTAAACTTGCAACATCGATCCCTGTTTATTTTTCAAAAAAATATTAATTTAATATTTTGTATGAAACTTAAAAGAAACGGCTTAGTGAAATGGTTTAAATTGTACAATACAAGTCTCAGTTCGACCAAATTTTTCTTAAAAAAAATTGTAAACTTCGTAGAAAAAAAACTCAAAAATTAAAAAGATGATAAATAAATATAAATAAAAATATTTATATTAGAATTAATCAATAAATTGAAAAAAAATTAAATCAATTTAAATTAAATTACCAAGCGTTTTTTAGTTTCTCAACTTAGGACTAATTCTCTTTAGATTTTTTCCCAAAATTTTGACAGATTATAAATATCTTAACCTTTTCAAAAAATATTTAATTTTTATTAAAAAAATTTATTTAGATTAAAAAACTTTTTTAATGTAATAATACTTTTCGACTGCAATAAAAATTAGATATTCTTTCTAAAAAAAATTTTATTTTTATCTAGCTCTAGAAAAGTCTCTAAGTAGTGCCGCACGAAGACGCCCTTGACGTTGTTAATTATTGTTAAAAAAAAAATTTTATATCAGTATTAATTTTGAAAAAGTTATTAATATTTTATTTAAAAAAAATTGCTATCAACTTCACTCTCCCTAGAATCAGATGAAAAAATTCTGCCATATTTTTGAATATTTTTTGGCCGTGATCATGACTGATGAATGATATTTTTGCCTTTAAAAAAAATTTAAAAGCCAAGATTTGGTCTTATTTTAGGGACTTTGACTTTTATGCGAAGAGTTTTTTAAATAAAAAAAATATTTTTATAAAAAAATTTATGCAGCATAAAATAAATTTATTTTAGTGATGAAAAGAGGAATTTTTGTTAAAAAAAACATTTTAAAGCCGACTACAAATTACTAAAAACTGTCTTACTAAAAATTTTAGCAAATTAATATTTAATTTTTTTCTCTGCTATGAGATGGATAATGAAATATGACATGTCATAGATCCAAGTCAACAATCAAAGGGGGCGAGAACTATGTTATTGAGGACTCTTAAAGGATTTAAATTTAGTAAAAAATCAAATTTAAAATAAAAAATTTATTATATAAAAAATCAAAATCGCTATTGAGACTCATGGCTGAGAAAGATAAACCAAATGCAGGTTTCGAAGACAACGAACAATCATATCGTTTTCATAAGATTTTTTTTAAAATGCTCGAAGTCTGTGAAACCTGCAGGCAGTTTATCATTTAAGGCATACACGAGGTGACAAAGTTGTTTGGTTATCATTGCCATTCCTGCATTCCATCTGGTCGTATCGATTTACTAGAAAATTAAGAAAATAATTTCTGAAATAATTCTCTCATTCATTTTGTTTCGAATTTTCGTGCCGATTCATTGTCAAGCACCTAAAATGGAAAAATCTAAACATGAAACACGCAAAATTATAATAAAAGTTAAAAAATCGATTTTTTTTTAATTATGTAAAAGTATCGGATTAAAAAATAAAAAAAAACTGTTTTCTCCAGCTGAAAAAATTGAATAACAAGGAGTCTAATACCTTGAATTAAAGATAAGCATCATCCGATTGTGATCTTCAATGAATAAAATAAATACCTTGGATGTTGGCTAGGCAAAGGGACAAAAATAACAAAGTTGTTTTTTTGTCGCCTAGTGTTCCTCATTTGCGTCAAGACTACATCAAACATCGTCTTTCCTGATTGCAGCAAAAATTCCATTTATTTATTTTGTGAAATTTAAAAAAAATAAATCAACTAAAATTTTTTCTTTTAGAGAACCTTCTATGCTTAAAATTCCTGTTCACATTTTAATTGGTTTATTGATTTTTTCTTCCTCGTCACTTTAGTTTCATGAGAGAAAAAAAATAAAATATGAACGAATTTATCCATTTTTGTCTTTTATTTTTGGGCCCATAAAAGAATTTTATCGATTTTTCATGTTTTATAGCTCTATTGGATTGAAATATATTTTCTATGAAATAATGCTAATCGAAACAAATATTTCTGTAATATTTTGATGCATTTTGTCAACTATAATGCTAAGCCCTCTATTGGTTTGGAAAGATTATGCAAAATTGCTGGAAGAAATTTTTTTTAAAACTAAAATTAAAATTCTTCCACCTGTCATTTCTGTCTTGTCATCTCTATTCCGAATTCTTAAATCAATAAAATTGATGGAATATTTTAGAGTTTTAGAATGATTTTGGGATTTTTTAATTTATATTTTGAAATTTTGAAGTAAGGAAGAAGAGATAATATTTTCGAAAAGGTATACCATAATTAAAAATTGCTAAAATGAATCTCAACTAAAGCTGCCTCTAGAAAAACAAATGTTTATTAATAAAAATTAGAGACATGGCTTTTATTTTAGCGCATAAAAATAGACTGAAAATACAACAATGATTAATTTAGTACTAGATTTAATTAATTTTTTGTCTTGTGTAGCACGATATTCAAAATGTTATAAATTCAATTCCTGAATTTGTTTCATGATTTTCTAATTAGTTTTAATTGGGATTTATTAGCAGACTTTTTCAAATGGCTCAATAGTTAAAAATTAAGTTTAGAAATTTTTTTGAATAAATTTTTGCTCAGCTAATTTTCCCCCAAACTAGCCATTGGAAAAAAAATTTCGATCTGAGAAATTGAAAATGCTTAAATTGAAAAAAAAATTAAAATTATTTATGGTACTTTAGTCACTTGAAGTTGAATTGAATGAATCAAAAATTTTGAAATATTTTTCAGTAATTATTTAAATTTGATTAAAATTTATAAAGATTAAAAATAAAATTATTGTCTAATTGAATAATTTATCTAGAAAACGAAATGGTCATATTTAAATTGAAAATCGAAGTTTAAAGAACTTGGACTTGTTGGATACTATCACTTTACGTAAAATCTAAGATCGAACTACTGAGATCAAATTAGATAAATTGGACTGGAAGTAAAAACTTATAAGACAGAGTTTTTGTGCACCAAAAAGAAGGAGACTAACATCTGAAATATGCCGACAATTTTACATATTGACTGAGAACCGCTTCAACCAAAAAGGGACATTTCACTGTATTGTATGAGAAATCTACACTTCCATACGTAAGAATGTGACTTAAGTGACTTTGGCATGTTATGTGAATATCAGAATACTGGGTTTCTATGGATCTCTTTGTTTTGAGCTCCCAAAAGGAAAGTTTATGGGTGCAGATGGAAGATAACTTGATAACCTGATTTAAAATTACAACGATTTCTAAAAAGTCGTTCTAAGCCATTTTTCAGCATTCCATAGATCCATATGAGTATTAGTACTAATTTTTCTAGATTGCTACTCAGTGAAGATCTTTAATAATGATAAATATTATAAAATTTCCCATTAGTAAAATTATAAATTGTTTTTGTTAAAAAATCACTTTAAATACATGAGAAGATTTTATCGTGATTGAAAATTTTTGGTTTTAAGATAAAAAACTTATGCTCAAAATTATGCTATTTTTGTAATTATCTGCAATTAAAATTTAATTATCAGTATCGGAAGCTTAGAAGAAAATTTTGTCGTCAATAATTTAATTTTTCTACAGGATTAATTAATTCAAAATTTTAGACAAAAATAAAATATAATCATAATTTTCAATTTTTAATTTTTTTTTATTTTTTGAAATATCTAATAAAATCAATGTCATAAATTGAAATGAAAAATAATTGAATCTTAATTTGTATTGATTGACAAAAATATAATTAAATTAAAATTCAATTTTTCTCTTATTTTGCAAAGCAGAAAAAATTTGAAAATATTTGTTTTTTTACTTTTATAGATATTATATTATTTGAATATTATAATAAGTAAGAAGATATCCAGTTAAAAATTTTTCAACCAAAAAATTGAGCAAACGATCGAAATTTTGATTTTTTAATACCATGTGCAGCAAAGTTACTTTTTGATTTTATTTCTTAAAAATAAAAAAATTACTTGTGTTTGCAAATTAGTCTATCGAATAAAATAAATTACATTAATCTTTGGTTTAATAACTTTTTTAATTGATGCTGGAATTAGACGAAGCTACAAAGCTAAGCCTAGCGCGGAAAATGGTGTACTAAATAACTAAAATTTTATTTCCTTTAATTTTAAAGAGGTATTAAGAATTTATTTTCATTTATAATATTTAAAATAAATTTTGAATTTAATTTAGAGGATAAATATAAACTGATTTATATCAAAAAATAATATTTGAGGAAGCAGATTTTTGATCTAAAGCAATTTTTAAAAAACATGATCTATGATTCCATAAGCTACGGAAAGCTTTTTTAGTAGATTATTTTTGAGAAAATTAATAAAATTTTTTTGTTTTCTATATTCACGATCCTATCTTTAGAAAGTATTAACAAAAGCGATCTTAATGCTTTTTAATGGCTAAATTAATTAAATTCTCAGTAGATTTCTGTCAATAAATTATAAATTTAAATATGAAAATAAACCATGCTGAATACAGTCGAACTTAAATATTCCATTTTAGACTTTTGTGTTAAAATGATTGTACCCAAATTCAAGATTTTTAGAGCTAAATTTTCAAAACATTTCAACCCTAAGGATCTTTTAAATTAATTTTTTTCATTTGAACGACTCATTTGTTTAATATCTTTTTTGTGTGTTTTTATTCAAATACAACTTCAATCAATTATTCTAGAAGAATCATTATATAAATGCTTTTTATTTATTTAATGTTAATAAATCATCTGAATGGAGTCAGCATGGCAGATAATGCCATTTTTACAGACGAACATTTGCTTTATAGAATATTGCTTAACAATTATGAGCCATCAGTTCGGCCCGTGCTCAATCATAACCAAATTTTGAATGTTAATTTTGGCCTAAAATTAACCCAAGTGCTTGAATTGAGTGAAAAAGATCAAACACTTATCACCAATATTTGGATCGAGCAGGTAAATTTAGGTCACTTTTTTTCTTTCACAATCCATTTATTCATTAAGCATTGGTTTGATGAGTTTTTAAAATGGAATGCTAGTGAATTTTCGGGCATTACTTCATTGAGAATGCCAACTAGCCGCATCTGGCTACCCGATACTTATATTTACAATTGTGCTAGCTTAGATAATTCTCAAGGCAGCGTTTCAGGACCATACGCCATGGTCAGCAGTAACGGCTTGGTAAAATTTCCCGTTCCAATGAAATTAAGATCGAATTGCGAAGTTGACATTGCTTATTTTCCCTTTGATCAACAAATATGCTACATCAAGTAAGAACAAATTCTGTCAGACTAAGCTAAAAAATTAACTTGACTTTTAATTTTATAATAGTTTTGAATTTAAAGCATATTAAAAATTTAATTAACAATTTTCTAAAAAATTTGAATAACTTTGTTTTGTAAATGAATTGATTTTTTTGATTTTTTTAATTATTCAAAAAAAATTTTAAAAACTTGAGGAAAAGTGATTATTGGAAAAGAAAAAGAGTAACAAGTCAAATTAAATAAAAGTAATCTAAATTTATTTTTGATTTCAAGATCAAAATTTTATATCTGAACAAGTCCGCAATTGAAAAATAAGTAAAATCTTTAAGCTTAATAACTAAACAAAAAAATTCGCTCGCATAAATATTAACTTCTTCCTCAAATATATTTTGGTGATCTATTTTGGTATTTAATGATGCATAATGTTTAAAATTTATATATTATTTTAATTTTTAATTTACTTGATCTTACATATTCATATTTATTATTTATTGTTTAAAAAGTTGTTTTTTAAACTGGGTGCGTTGATATTAATTCGGCAAATTGACGTTTATGATCAAGTTTAAATTGTCATGCTCAAAAATATCATTTAAGAAGGTTTTTTTAAGTAATTTTTAATAAAACTTTTAATGCAAAAGCAAACTTTCTTTTTTGCAAACTATCAATGCTAATCTAAATTTTAAAATTGTTCAAAAAGTAAAACCGCTTAAAAAAAGCCTTGAATGTAAAACCAGCTAGAAAATAAAAACTGGTTAACAAAATCGGTCATTAAATAAAACTTGTTAATACAACTTAAGTTTAATATCAACTTGATTTCTTTAAAATTTAAATTTGAAAATAATAAAAACATTGTTTTAAGTTAAAAGAGATATTTTTATATTTTTAATTGTTAAATTATTTTGAAAAAAATATTTTTTACTTAAAAAGGTAATTTGTATTTTTAGAATTTAAGATTAAAAAAATTAAGTTGATTTTAAAACCGATTTGTGAACGAATTTTTATTTACTAAACAGTCTTAGATTTAAATCGGATCAAAACCGGTTTCGTTTAACCGGTCGACAAACACTGTGCAAATCTATGCAAAAAATAAATGAATTATGCACAATACTTGGATTTGGTTTAACATGGCTTGTTGCCCATAGAAATTTGTCTCTATATTTAATTTTTTAATTAAAAATGCTGTAAAAATATTTTTTTAATAAGATAATTTTTGATCATGAAAATTTGATCATTAACTTCATTTTGCTGATTTCATGATTTTTTTTATGATTTTGTTTTTCGAGTCTTTATATAAGTCTATATATAGTTATAAAAGTTAATTTGTATTTAATTAGTTGTCAAATGTTAATTAAAGTGTTTTCAAAAATTAATTGTTTATTTATATTCAATTTTAATGAGCAAAGTAAAATTTGTGATCAAATTTAAAATTTAAAATAAGATCAAAATATTTTTAATGCTTAATTTCATCATTAACAAGATTACACGAGGCTATTCTCTTTTTTCAGAATTTTAAAATATGTTTTTTTCTAAAAAATAGTCATGTCTTTATTTTTTCTTATTATATTTTTTGGAAAATTATTATCAAAAAAATTCTTGATCATAGCTTTCTTTGTTAGGTCTGCTTACCATTTCGTTGATTTTTTCAAAATTTAATTATTTGTTGACATTTTGTATCCGAAATATATGATGCTTTAAAAACAAAAATAATTTAATACTTCTAATAGTTTTGTTGACTTAAGATTTTTTTCTAATTTAAAAAAAATCCATTTTTAGGTTTGCAAGTTGGCTTTATGATTTATCAGCAGTAAACTTTACTCCATTTGATGACAAGAATGTGATTGTTGATTCAAATTTGGCATCTAATATCGACTTATCTGGCTATCTTGACAATTCTGGTTGGATTTTGTTGAATGTAAATTTTCTAAGAAGAGAAAAGTAATGTCTTTCTAAATCAAAATAGTATTTTTAAATTTTTTTAACTAAGAAATCACTCAAATGGAATATATCCGGAACTAATTTATTTAATTCATATAAAGCGAAGATATTTGTACTATGTATTTAATGTAATATTGCCATGTGCTATGCTGTCTATTTTAACATGTCTGACTTTTTGGTAGCTTTTAGTCAATTATTAATAGCTCGAATATAACATTTAACATTAAGGCTGCCTTGTGCATCTGGCGAAAAAGTAACCCTGGGTTTAACTTGCTTTGTTGCTTACAGCGTATTTATGCTCATGGTCGCTGAAAAAGTTCCTACTACTTCCGAAACTGTTCCAATCATTAGTGTCTATCTGACTATAGTGATGAGTTTTACATCTGTGAGTGTGATAATGGCAGTTGTTGTCACAAATTTAAATGAAAAAACCAAACATCAGTTCACCCAAGAAAATCGTATGCCAAAATTTATGAGGCAGATTTTCTTTAAGGGTTTTGGTAAATTTTTGGGAATTAAAAGACAAGCGAGAGATTTGTTGAAAAAAATGGTAAAATTTAAGAACCCAATAGAAGACAATAAAGAGCTGAGAAGTTTGCATTGTTACTCTCATTTTGACAGGAATAATCTCGATACTGATGAAATATGGATTAAAAGTGAAATAGATGACCTCAAAGACCTAGAGTTAAACAAAAATTATAAATACTCAAATTATAATGAAAATCCGGGCTGTTCAAAAAATTTTGAATTAATTGAAAAAAATGAATACCAGATTGGAAAGAGAATTGAGATGAATTCCGAGATTTTATCAAATTATTTTGCATATGAATATGCATTAGCAGCTCTTATTTTGGACAGAATATTTTTTTGCTTTTACGCAAGCTTTATTCTTTTATCTTATTTCATAACTCTAATTGTTTTTCCTTTTTTAGTGCAGCCTTCGAGTAAACCGCTCATGCAGCATATACCATAAATTTTTTATAAATAAATAATTAAAAAAATTTTTATTTTTTAGGGTTTAAATGAATTGCAAAGCAGTCAATTTGAAGGTGTGAATTTTTTCTAAAATGACTCATATACTGGTAAAACAAGATATTATAATATATAAGACATGGTTTAATTTTTTGTGTTTGAATTACAAAATGTATCCAATGTTGAAATAACATTCAAATAATGCGATGTTTCAAATAATTTTTTCAATTTCAAATTTAAAATAATTTTAAGCTAATATTGCAAGCATTAAAAAACTTGTTTTTTATAAAATTTTTACTTTGGGCTTGTGCTATGATGATATCTAAGATAATATTTGTAGTTTAAAAAACTATCTACGTTCTGTTTTCCATTTTTTATAAATTAAGTATTTGTTAATATGCATCAAACGAACTTCATTTATCACTTAAGGAAAAATTTTTAAAGAAAAAAACAAGGGTTTTCGGGCCGGTTAGGTGAACTATGGTTCATCTTTTTATGGAACAATTCTTGTTCCCAGATTTAATTAGAGAGGGCATTTGGGTATTTTGGATTGTTGAAAGGTTAATACCAGGTCAACTAGATCAGAGCGAATGCTATTTTTAAAGCTCCTTCAAATTAAAAAAAAAAACAAAAAAATTATCAACTTCAATTGTTTATTTTTATATCAGTATCGATAATTAGGCATTCTATTAAATAGCTATAATTCAATTAATTCTCATAGTCTAAAATTTTTTCACCTAATTTGAGATTTGATCACCTAATTCTATTTTGGATCACCTTTTCGTGAACAAAAAATGATCACAAAATATGTGCACTACTGTTCACCAAACCGACTAGATCGAGTTTTTCAACGATTGAATATTAATTTAAATCTAAATTAATTATTTATCTTTTTTTCCATTTTATTTTATCTTATTATCATATTATTATTCTATTTTTATCTTATCATATATTTTATTTTAAAGGTTAGCAAAGATACAGATAAACAAATAAATAAATAATTTAAAAGTTAAAAAAAGAATTTTCAATATTTTTTTAAAATTTCTAAATAAAAATTAAACTCATTCTATTTCACTAAAGAGTTTATAATTTCTGATATGAAAATGTCTGCAATATTAACTTAAAATTATTATTTTATTTGAAACTGAAAAAAATATTTGAAACATCGCACTTTTTCAATGTTAATTCAACATTGGATACATTTTGTAATTCAAACACAAAAAATTAAACCACATAAATATTATATTTGAATATTAAATATTAAATATTTTACTGGTAAAATAGAACCAAACGTTTTAATTCATTAGAATATGGAAGAGCATAAAATTTTCTGCAATTTAGTGTATATCTTTATTTATTTATGTCAATTTTTTTTATTGGGAAAAAAAGCCGAAAACGCCAATTCGTCTTTTTTACTTGAATTGTATGTGGCTCCAGGGATCACTTAAGATACACAAATTGTTTTTTTTCTTTATTTAAAAATTTGGTAAAATTTATAGGTTTTAATACAGCACATTGAAGAAAATTTTGTACTCTCTCAGAATAATTTTAAAAAATATTTCACTTTTATCAATGAAAACATGGGCCTGAAAGAACTTCAAATTTTTTAAAGGGTTAGTTGTTTTTAGACCCCTAGGTATAAACTTTTTTGAGATTCCCAAATAAATGAAATTCAGGCTTTCAAAGACATAGTTTACGAATTTCAAGTCAAAAATTAGAAATTCAGATAGCACTTAAGTTTTAGATTTCTTGAACTTTAAACTAATTAAATTTTTTCATTTGGTCTTTAAATTGAAAAAAGATAACTTCCGAACATATTTTAGTCTGGAGAGAACATTTCTATTCATCGTTAGTCTGCTACGTATTTTTGAGATTTTAAATGACCTAAACCCAGTCCTGATCCTGAGTAATTCACCCGGTTAGGGTCAAAATTGTCAGTATCAGTGCAGTGCAAAATTGTCATAAAAAATTGTCATAGGAAAAAAAAACAAAATAGTCATCGTAAAATTGTCAAACCAATTAAAAAATAAATTGAATGTCAAATCTGATTGGCGATTAATTT
>QEOQ01000253.1:101227-301648 GCA_010279815.1 Brachionus plicatilis | reverse complement strand
GCTCATACACTAATTACGAGAGAGTGCCTATTTCTTTACAATTTTTAAAACTAGAAAAAAATCAAGAGTTGACCAATTTTCATATTACTGAGTTCCAGAATTTGATTTACAAGAAATATGATGTCCAAGGATTATTCAGGCCTGACTATTATACTCTCAAAAATGCACCTTTTAATCCTGAAACAATACACGAGTCAATTTTTATTCAAGTTTTACATGCTGAAAACCACTGGATTGTTTTGGCTAATTTGCATCCTTCATACGAAGATCCTGACAGTTTTAATAATTGGTTCATTTATGATAGTCTTAATAACCCTAAACACTATCTCAATCTTATTAAAACGGTCTTAAAAAGATTCTCGAGTGGCTCTAGATTTTCTGACGTTGTCCATGTCAATGTTACAAAACAAAAAGGTAACAAAGACTGTGGCTTATTTGCCCTTGGATATGCATTATCTTTAGCTATGAATCTAGATCCTGGTAAATTAGTCTTTGATCAAACAAAAATCAGAAATGAGTTTAATACTATAATAAAATGTACTGATTTGTTTTTGTTTACTCATTATTCTGTTGAAAATTATTCCCCAAAATTTTCTAAACTTTGTATTGATTTAGAATAAACAATTAAAACTGTTTTGTCATGGATTTAAATTCTTTTTCTAAAATTCTTTTTTAAATAAAAAATTCTAACAATCAACCAATCATTTGTTTTTTCATTTTTCCTTGTTTAATTTGTCATATATGACAAATTAACACATGACAATTTTCTTATGACAATTTTGCTTTTTTTTTTTTTATGACTTTTTTTTTTATGACAATTTTGACTATCACCATTCACCCAAGAATTTAGGCTAAAATATGTTGAAATCAAATAAAAAATCATTTTATTTCGAATTGATTGATTTATTTTTAAAATATATTTACATTAATTTATTTAATTAGTTTATTCAGATTTTTAAAAAAATGTCATCTCTTTATAAACTTTATAATAATTTAAAGATGAACTTTTTTGACTCATAAATGAATAAGTCACATTTACTAAGACATTTAATTATCTTGTTTATTTCATAAGAAAATTTCAAAATAAAAAATTTTCACACTTTAATGCTTTCAGTCTGAGTATTAATGATTGACTCAAAATTTTGAATAGATCACTCATAGTCAGATATTTAGTTATAAAATTCTCAAATTCATACTCAGATTGACTTTTTTTGATACGGATTGTCTCGCATAAGAATCAATTGTCAAACAAATGAGAATAAAATATCTTTAAACTGTTTTTGACAATATTATTATCATTATTATAAGTATTATAACTATTTATCCTTTTAATGTTATTAATATTATTGTTATTATTATTAAAATCTCATTTGAAAAAGAAGTAAAGATCATACAAAAAACAAGAGTTTTGTATACAGTTCAAAAAAAAATAATTGAAGCAAACACAGCCTTTTTCCTTTTGCTCAAAATATGCTCAAAGTTTTCTTCATCATTAGTGAGTGTGACTACTAAATATTTCATAGATTTCACCTGTTTAATTGTGGTTTGATATAATTGGATATTTTCTTGCCAGAGATCACGCCTTGTCTCATCTGCGCTTCTATAAACTTTTAAGTTAAATTCCATGTACATAGTCTTCTCAGGGTTAAAAGTTATTTCGTTTCGTGTTCCAAAACGCTCAGTCACATCTATTTGTCTCTGAATGTCAAGCTTTGACGTACTGATAAGAATGATGTGATCCGCATATGCTAAGACATCAATTTTAGTTTCATTGT
The DNA here is from genome assembly GCA_010279815.1 of Brachionus plicatilis. Lineage (NCBI taxonomy): Eukaryota > Metazoa > Rotifera > Eurotatoria > Ploima > Brachionidae > Brachionus > Brachionus plicatilis. The sequence goes on along the minus strand of QEOQ01000253.1, from coordinate 299,873 downwards.
CTAATTGAAGACCAGATGGACAGTCTTCAATTTCTTTCAAGAGGACATGGGCATAAATTGAGAATAACTTTGGGGACGTATTACCTCCTTGTATGACGCCTAAGCTGGTTTTAAACAGTGTCGAATACTTGTTTACTTGTACCAGAATATTTGTTTTTCAAAACGAAGTAAGAGTTGTTGACAATATATATTTAATTAAAAAAAAAGTAAAGTTATCTCTTCTATATTTGAAATAAAAACATTTTAATTTAATAAATTATTAGCTCACAAAAAATTTGCAAAAAATTTTTTTGAATTTTCATTTCTTTAAATATTTTACTTTAGGAATTTTCAAAAATTTAATGAATCAATAAATTGATACAAATTTTTTGTTTTCATTTTTTATTTTTTTTGTTCAGATTATAAAAGTATTGTCTGAAAAAATTTAAAATGCCGTTAAAAGGAATTCCTAAAGTTCTAACTCCAAATATTTTGCATGCTCTTTCATCAATGGGACATGGAGACGAAATAGTTTTAGCTGACGCTCATTTTCCTGCTTCTTCAGTAGCTAAATCTTCTAATTGCGGAACTATTGAAATACGGGCGGACGGATGCGATTCTCTGCCATATTTGCTTGAGTCTATTCTTAAATTTTTTCCACTCGATGAATACGCTCAAGAGTCAATATTTTTGATGGACCGGGTCGATTCGGACAAAGCTTCTAATTTAATTGTCAAAGTATGGAAAGAATTTGACCAAATATTGGAATTGTCACAAGGAAAAGAAATGAAGCCTAAATTTGTAGAGCGCTTTCAATTTTATGAACAAGCTAAAAGAGCTTATGCTATCATTCAAACTGGGTATATCAAAATTTTTTGTTTAAAAGTTTATAAATGCAGATATTTTATATTTTTTTAAATTTTTAATTAAAACGCATTTATAACCTATTTGAGAAAATATTAAATGAATTTAAAATCTAAGGGATGTTGCTCAATATGGAAATATCATTCTTAAAAAAGGACTTGTAATGAATTAAAATGCCAATTTTTGTTTCGTTTATTGATTGAATAATTTAAGAGTTTTGCATCAAATTCTAAAAATTTCCTCATCTTTCAAAAAAACTGAACCCGCAGCTCTTTCGTGATTTTTTAATTTATTTTCAAATGAAATTTTAATTAAATATTTTTTATTTAAATAAATCCATTTTTTTTAATAATATTTAACCAAAAACAACGAAACGACTCAAGTCATAAAAAAATTGCTAAACTAAGACTCGAGTCGTATTTTTGAGTCACCATATCTGTATAATATTTGTCTTACGATTAATAATAAGCATCGATAAGAATTAGATAATTGAAATAATTAATGGTTTTTGGTAAGGAAAAAATTAAATTTTTAATAGTGGAAATTTGAAAAATGAAAAAATGACTAGGCTTGTTTAATTTCAAAAAGATTTTGTGATTTTGAAAATAAATAAATTGATAGATCTGATAAACCTAAATTAAGAACAAAATTTTTCAGCATAAAGGATATGTGAAAAAATTTTTTAAAAATAAATTATTGGTCTATGGAAATTTCTTTGAATTTTTAGATTTGGATATATGTTATATTATTTTATTCCTTTGAATGGTAAGCTTAAAAAATTCTGATCTACCAAGAGTTTTAATCTGCAAGATGCTTTCAGCAAAATATGTAATTATTAGTTAAAAGGGGCTGTGAAGTTCGTTTTAATTCAGAGGATTTTAAATAATTTTTTGACTAAAAGAGATAAATTTGGTCTTGTAAAATGCTTAATTTTAAGCAAATTTGCTTAATGCAGTAAAATAAGTCTGCAAAAAACTGCAATTTTCTACGTTTTGCACACCATTAAAAAGTATTTTATTAATCTGTGACATTACTTTGCAGAGTTTTTGCAGGCATGTGTTTTCCGATTAAGCAAATTTACTTAAGCCCTAAGCATTTTATAGAACTAAATTATTCTTTATAGTAGAAAAACTATTCAAGTTTTTCTGAATTGAAAAAAACTTAACAAATCCTAGTGAATAAGATTCCCCTACATGCTAGTTTTAAGAATTTTTTTTTATTTACAGACCAACTTAAATGAGAAAAAGACCATTTGTTACTTTTTTATTAAAAAATTAATTTCCTTTAAATTTAAAAAGAGCGTGTTCCTCTTTAATTTTTCCGATATTAATTCCAATTGATTTCAAATTTTTAGCATTTAAAAACATCAAAAAGAATTCTAATAAAATTTTACTTGACAATTGATGTAGCTATGTATGTTGCACAATGTTGAACTGATTTTAAATTTTTAGAAAAAATAATTATTTTATTATTTTGTTTTGGTTCTTTTCTGGAAATTGAAATTTATGATCAAAATGATCAAATCAAGTTTAAAATATGAAAAAAATTGTTATTCCTTAATATTTTTTTTTTTTTTTTTAATATATATTAATGCAGAGATAAATTTTTGGATTTAAAATTATAAGGTAAATAAGGTAAACTCTGCAATATCAAAATGCTTATTGCAGAGTGCACATCATCGAAATGATGTGCATAAATTTTTGCAGACATTTGCGGAATTTACCTTAAGATTTAACAAAGTATGTTAAATCAAAAAATGTATCTCTATGAATATCAAAATTTATTTAACAATTTAAGCTTTATTTGATCATTTTGAGCATCAAAAATGTACTGAACTTCACAAAACCTTCTAATGTTAAAGTATTTTATTTAGAAATAATTTTGTGTAAAAGCAATTAGATTTATTTTTTAGCGTTAAATCTGAAAAAGATTAATTCTTAAAGGCACTTGTACTCAATTGCAATCAAATAAGTGTTCAAATAAATATGAATTGATTAAAAGTCACAATTAGTGGCACAATTCGACTCTATACTATTTTTCGATCCAAACAGATTATTCTAAAAAAGGTTAACTAATAATCACTTTATTTTAAAAATATTAATTTTTAATTTTTTTTTTGAATTTGTCCTTGAATTCATTCAGAGCGTCTTTCTTTGAATCTAAAATAAAATTATTTAATTTATAATAAATTACTTAATACTTAAAAAAAGAATTAAACTCACTGTTCATTTTTAATATCTCATTGACATTTTTGGGCTCAAGATATTTTTTGCTCATAAATTTAGGAAACATCATTTGCTTTAGATTTTTATCTAGTTCTTGCTTCAATTGACTCAGTTTGATTCTATTTTTATTCACTTTTTGATCATCAACTTGAGTCTCTTTCAGTATTTCGTCATCTAATTCAATGTCCATCATCTTGGCATTTTTTACATACCAATTAGAATCACTTTTTTCTTTATTCAATTGATGCTGTAATTCGTCTATTTTCCTTGCCAAATTTACCCTAGTCTTACATGATTCATAGTAATCAATATCTATAGGATAGTCCTTAATTTCCTTATCTTTTTTAAAAGTTTTGACAATTTTTCTGTATAAATTTATCTCATCTGGCGAAATGAGCATGACACTAAGACCCTCATGAGTCGATCTGGCAGTTCGCCCACTACGATGAACATATATTTCCGCAGACCTTGGACACTGGTAGTGAATAACATGATGAACGCCTGGAATATCAAGACCTCTAGATGCAACATCGGATGCAATCATGAACGAATTTTCGGTTGCTTTAAAAAATGGAAAAAAATAAAGGATATTTTTTTAATTCTGATTTTTGACAAATATTCATTAATAGAAAAAGATGCGTGTTTCAAGACAAAATTTTAAAATAACATCTAGTCTTGGATATTTTATCATTTAAAATTAAATATTTGTACAAAAAGATACAGAAAATTTAATTTAAAAATTTTCTTTTTATATATTTTTATATGAAAATTATTTTCACATTTTTTTTAATTTAAACTTTTGACTCGAAAAATGGCTCGAAGTCTCATAAATTTTCTGAAATAATAAAAAAAATTATCTCAATAATTTAAATTTCTTCTTTTAATTGTTTTAAAAGCGAAAAACAAATTTATTAGTTTTATTACTTTATTTATACATGAAAGCATGGCATTTTTCAAGGCAAAGTTATGACTTGTTTTACTTTGAGAATCTATCAAATTATTGTTTTATCGGCATCTTGAAGTTGATGATCAATTCAAAATATCATTTCAATCTAGAGAGTTTATCATTAGATATTAAAATTAATCTTTGAATTGACTAAAATAATTTGAGTGTTACATGCCTAACGTGCCATGTAGATTTAAAAAAAGTTTAAATTTTTTATTTCAAAAATATTCATATGAAAGATCGATCTTTTCATTTAATTACTTATTTGAAATTTAATATCTGAAATACATTTTTAAATTTTATTTTAAATTTTGAATGCTATTTATAAATACTTTTGAAATAAAAAATTCAAAATAACTCTACAAAAAATCATTTTATAAATTTAAATTTTGAAAATCAATTTTATCAATGGATTGAGAAAATTTTTTTTTTTAATTATTTTATTTTTTAATTCTACATAACATGTAAAACATGTTACATTAAAATTATTTAAATTAATTCAAAGATTAATTTTAGTATCTAATGATAAACTCTTTGAATTGAAGTGATATTTTGAATTGATCATCAACTTCAAGATGCCGTTTTATCCTCTTTTTTAAATCTGAAATTCAAATATCTTCCGAGAAATAGTTTCGATCTTTAAAAAAAAGAAACAGTGAAGTTTAGAGCAATTAAGCAGGAGAAATTTTGTAGAATTATTAGAATTTTCCCTGAAGATACTAAAATTATAAAAAAAGGAGGAGGAGAAGGAGTTTTTTTAGATTTTATAAATTTCATTTCAGCAAAGGCTACTTTAACTTTATTTATAGTACCTTTAGAATAATTTGAAAAATTATTTATACTTCATTTATAATTAGTTCTGTGAATGCAATATGATGTTTATACATTTGTATTTTTATGTTTTTTAATATTTTTAGTGAAATATTTTAGGAAATTTTTTAAAAAACTTATGAAAATCCAAAAAAATTTCTAGATTATTGCACCAAAAATATGAGAAAATATAAAAAATTTAAAATTATTTACATTTTGCGTAAATTGTCATAAAATTTTCTATTCAGTTATTTAAATGCTTACCATTAAATTTTTCTAAATTTTTCAAGCGCTGTTTTTGATCCATGCTAGCGTGCAGTTGTAGCGGATTTTTTTTCATTAGTCGGAACAAGTTGGTCAAACGTCTAACACACTCAATGCTATTAGCAAACACTAATGTTCTGCCTTGATATTTACACGCAAAATAGTAAAGATATATATCTTTTTCTTTTAGTTGACAGAATATTTTTGACTCGAACAAATTTTCAGCGGTGACTTGTTGTGTGGTTAAGTCAAAAAATTTTGGTTGTTTGGTCATCTGTATTCTTTCAACTAGTGATTTAAGCTTAGCTCGTTCCTCACGCTTTATCTGGGCTTCGCTCTTTTCTTTTTTTTCTCTACCAGTGTCAAAGTCTCCCTCGTATTTGGTAATCAGGGTTGCAGAAAAGAGAAAGTTTTGTCGCTTGGCTTTAAATTTTTCATCTTTGTTGGCCAAACTAAGTATTTTTTCCACCTCAGAAAAGTGTCCTTTTTCGATCATTCTATCAGCCTCATCTATAACAAGATACCTGATGCGTAGTATGTTGTTCAAAAATTCATGGCCATCTTCGATCATTTGCATAAGGCGACCTGGTGTGGCCACCACAATTTCGGGATTTTTGGACAACTGTCTTTCCTGTTTGAGCTGAGAAATACCTCCGACTACACATGCTATTTTTATGTCTTTGTATCTACAACAAACTTGTAAATGATCTTTTATTTGAATAGCCAGCTCGCGAGTTGGCGTCAAAATTAGAGCTTGTGGTGCTGGGGAGTCATTCTTTTCGAAAGGCTGTGAGTTCGCTGAGTCAATTAATTGGGATAGTATTGGTAAACCAAATGCCAGAGTTTTTCCACTACCCTAAATTTAAGTTTAAAAATGTGAGCTTTTTTATTTGATTTTTATAAAATACAGTTTGAGCTGTTCCGATAATGTTGGACCTATTTTTGATAGCCTCGGGAATGACAATTTTTTGAATGGGCATTGGGGTATAGAATCCTTTTTCATAAAGACCTATCAATAGTTCTTTTGGTAGCATTAATTCGAACCAAGCACTCATTTCTTTTTTTAAACAAATAATAATTTTTTTTAGATTATAATTAAATTTTTTGAAATACTCTGATCAAATTCTTGTTCGTCGAATTCGCTATTTTTATCATCACCAGCTTTGAAAATATTTAGCCGGGATGTTGAATTTGATTTTTGAGATTTTGATTTTTTGGATGAAGATTTTTTCTTGTTTTTTTTCAATTTTTTTACTTTATTTTTGGAATCACCATTATCCGTGAAATCGTCGGATACTTTATTGATTTTTTTTGATTTTTTTTTCGGCTTTTTGGCCTGGCCTTCTTCAATTTTTACCAATAATTTAGGTTTTTTTGCTTCAACGTTCTCATTTTTTTCCGAACTTTTCCGCTTCTTTTTTTTCAACTAAAAAATCAAATTTATGTTTTTTCAATTCAATAATAAATATGTTAAATTAGTTACCGATTTTTCATCAATTATCGAGTAGTCCGTAATCTCTTCAAAGCTGATGAGACCTTTTCCTTCTAGCAAAGGTGATATCTTCATATCTATAATTTAAATTTTCAAAAATAAAAATAATTTCCATGTGCAAATTTTTTATTTAAATTCATAAAATATTAATAAGTGAATGTACATGGCCTGCGTTGATTTAGTCAAATTTAAATTTATTTGAATAGAATTTTTTTGCATTTTCGCAGTTTAGGCAGGATAAATAATGCATCTTTATTTGCAACAAAAATGGTTAAATAAAGGATCTAGTTTTTCTCTTGAATTTTAGCAGCTAAATATAAAAAAAAAATTTTCTTTCTAAAGCGTCATTCAGCTTATACCAAAATTAAACGCTGTTTATGATGGTTTATAAATAAATTTTAAACTTTGATTTTTTTAGAAATACCAATAAAAATGAGTCTTTGCAAAATTAACAGCCTGCGTCTAGTAGCACTTAGATCTTTCTCAATAAGGTGGGTACTTTTTAGAATTTTTTTTAAATTAATAATAATTTTAAAAAAAAGAGGACCTTTGGCCGGTCATGGTGACATTGGTAGTGGTGCTGGAAGAGTATTTTTCAATTTAAAAATTTAAATGAAAAATGCTAAAAAATAATTAAGGGTGGTGGTACTGGCGGATCAATTCGTGAAGCTGGTGGCAAATTTGGTGAGCGAGAAGCCGCTTTTGAAAACGCCTATTTCAAAAAACTTGAAGCTGAACAATTAGAATCATTGAGAAAAAGACATGATGAGGAAATTAAGCATCACGAAATGGAAATACAAAGACATTTGGTAAATTAAAATTCAATTTTAAATTAATTTTTATGCTTTTATGCTTTAATTTTAGGATGCGATCAAAAGACATCGTGAACACCAAGATGAAATTCACAAGGTCAATAAGAAGAGAGAAAAAAACGATGATTAAATATCCGAATTTAAATATTTGAAAATTGTTTAACTTATAATTTTGAAAACTTAGTCGACCTTGAATAAATATTTTAGAATCGGAATCATTGATTTTAATTCGGGACAAATTTAGCTTTTTGAATTATCAAAAAAATTGTTTTTAAATAATTTTTTTCTCAATTTAAATACAAATTGAATTTGTGAAATAATTAAAAAACTAGAATTTTAATAATTGTGATCAGTGTAGTGGTTTTTAAAAATTCATTTATCAAATTAATAACATTTAGTTATTTAGTTGTAGAATTAAAAAAAAAATATGAAATTAATTTTTTTTCAGCTTTATTTCAAAAAATTGTATTTATTAATGTGAATTAATTTAGTGCAGCATTTTCTAAAGAGGTTAAAATCTGCTCTAATTGGTTCTCAAATAATCACGTATTTTATGGCGGAATTTAAAAATCTCAAATTTGAGATTTCAAATGAGTTTTATTGTAAAAAAAAATTTAAAAAATCGTTTCCAAGCTATTAGTTTTCAATTAAATAAAATTAATAAACGGATGCAAAAAATCTCTTTCGTCCTTTGAGTGCTAAAAAATTTAGAAAATAGATTTTATCTTTTTATTTTAAAACACGTTTAGAATAAATATATATTTTTTTAAATTTTATATTTAATCTGATGAAAAATTGTTCTTAAAGTTGGAAATTTCACTTTCTCATACTGCGTTCTATTCCTTCCGACCTCCACTTTGGAGCCTGTTCAAAGCCATTTTTACCCTGTTTAAAATCTTCAAGAGTTTGATAAATTTCCTCTTGGGTGTTCATTACAAATGGTCCATGCTGAACCACAGGCTCATTTAATGGTTTGCCTGCGATCAACACAAAGTTCAATTGCTCATTTTCTTCATTTTTAAAGTGAACCGAATCACCTGGACCTAAAACCAATGTATGATGAGCATCGGCTTTTTCAAGATTATCGACAGATCCGAAAAGTCCTGAACCATTTAGAACAAAAATAAAAGCGTTCCAATCACTTGGTACTGGTTGAGTGAATGATGAGCCTTTTTCTAGTTTAAAATCGAGATACATAGTTGGTGTGCGCGTGTAAATAGGTGATTTGATACCCATGCTTTCTCCGGCAATTACTTTTACACAAACTCCATTTTCTGATTTTTTTGGAATTTCAGAATCTTTTAATTCTTGATAACTAGGTTGGACCATTTTATATTCCTTTGCCAAGTTAACCCATAGTTGAAGACCATGACTTGGCTCTTTGCCTGTTGGCATCTCACAATGAACAATGCCTCTTCCAGCAGTCATCCATTGTAAATCACCCGGCCCGATGGTTCCTTTATGACCACAAAAATCCTCATGAACAAATTTTCCCGACAAAACGTAAGTAACAGTCTCAAAGCCTCTATGAGGATGGTCTGGAAAACCAGCTGGTTCTTTTGAATTGAACTCATCTAGCATCAAAAAAGGGTCTAAATTTTTTAGCTAAATTTAAAAACAAAATTTACAAAAAATTGTATATAAATTTTAAATATTTTTTTATCAACCTGGCTTGTTCCTATGCTTCGCCTAACTTTAGCTCCAGCACCCTCACTTTGCTCGATATTTTTGATAATTTTTACCAAATTTCGGCTCATTTTAGTAATATATGCTTTTAATTGGAATAATTATTTTTGGTAATTTTTTTATAAATAAACATTAGCTCCCGTGAATTTATACTGAATTAAAAAATTTTGCTTCATCATTTTAACATAAAATTTTGCTGTTTCATAATGTAATTTAAAAAAAAGCCCTTTTATATTATGAGCTTACAATTTTTCCTCTTTATTGAAATGATTTTTAAAAATTTGTATAATCTTGCTACTATGATAATCCAGAAAGCTAATATATATTATAGATTTTTTTATTTGAAACAAAAAAAAACAAAAAATTATTGAAATTATAATAAAAAGTTAAGATAATTGTTTCCCTTGAAAAAAAATTTGCATGACGATCAACTTATCCAAGAAAAATATCATATTTTGGTGATCTTTAAAATTGCAAAAAAATAAAACTAATTCAGTTTAGTCATAAATTATGATCATATAAAATATTTTAATTTTGAAATTTTTTTGATTAGGGGCATTGCTCTTAAGTATCATTTTTGCTTAATAGTTAATCAAGTATTCAAATGAAAACTACATTATTTTATCAATTTGCTTTAAATTTTCTTATCTAAAAAACGAGAAAATGCTAAATCTCCAAGAAAAAGTAATTGGCTGATTTTTTTTTATTTATTTTTAATTAACCCATTGATTTAGTGTAAAAAATGTAGATTTTGCGAAAACTTTTACGGACCCTGTTTTGACGAACCAATCTGTATCACATGTCATTTATTTATTTTTCCGAATGTCCTCGAAGACATTGAGCCGAGTTTAAGTAGAATGTCAAATAGCTTTAAAAAAAATTCATCATATTTATCCAAATTCAATGGATCAGCTAATATTTCAAATTTCAATTGCAAAACCCCTTCTTCTCTTCAGGATATTACACTAAAATTCACCAGAAGCTTGGAAGTAAGCTCATAATAATTAAAAATTAGTAAAAAAAAATTAATTTGAATTTTTTAAAATTTTTATTTGAACTAAATAAAATTGTTTATCGATTTTTAATTAATAAATTTAAATCAGAAATTAGATTCTAATGATTCTGGGAATGAAGATATTGATGATTCACAGCAGAGTAATGACACAGACAAATCAAAAATAACAGCTAGTCATTTAAACCCAATTTTTCAAAATAAAAACTTAAATGTAAACTGTAAATTTGATAAATTTAAAAAATTGAATAATTTGGATGACAATTCAAATACAATTCAAAATCTCGATAATCAGTCAAATCGTGAATCGATAAATTTGATTGAAAAATTGCCAAATGAAGGTTTAATTTTTTTTTTACTTTTAAATTTTATTATTTAAAAAAATTATTTTAAAAGTATTGCTCAAAATTTTCATTAATTTGGATGATTTGTCGCTTTGGTCCGTCAGTCAAGTGTGTAAAAGATGGTTTTTATTAATAAGAGAGGAAATAAATGATGAAAAATGGCGCTACTTTATAGGTGAAAGATGGATTTATTGTAAACCTCAAATTAATATAGATTTCTATCAAGAGCTCTATTCTCAATTGTAATCTTTTTCTCAATTAATTTTAAAGCAATTTTAAAATTAAATTTAAGAGTTAAATCTTCTAATTGCTTTTACTGTCTTCAACAAATTCAAAACCGAGTAACAAGACCTTAAAACAAATTCTCTAAATTCTTAAAATAATGATTTTCTTTTAAAAGCCTAAAATCGAATTAAGTAATGAATTTAAGAGGTCTTGGCGACATAGACGTTTGCTGTTGGAACTAAAATCTTTACAGCAGGATCCACCAGACGGAATTAATGCAAAGCCTCTAGATTCGTCATGCTATTTTTGGCAAGGTTGGCTATTTAAGTTTAAAATTTAAAATAGAAATTTATGGTTATTTTTCTACAGCAGCTATTACTGGACCTGTTGGCTCACCGTATGAAGGCGGTATTTTTTACCTTTATCTTCAAATACCTCAAAGTTACCCGCTGAATCCACCGGTAAGTGAGAATTAATTACTTTTGTCAGGAAACATTTTGAAAATTTTTCATTAGCTGGTCCGGTTTATTACAAGAATATTTCATCCGAATATATCAAGACATGGTGATATTGGCTTAGATAGCATACATGAAAATTGGTCTTTGGCTCTAACAATTTCAAAAATTTTAATTTCAATTCAAAGTTTACTCACAGATCCATACACACACGTGTGTATGGAGCGGGATATTGGTGAGCTGTACAAAAAAAATAGAGACTTATTTGACAAATATGCTCGAATATTTACTTGGAAATATGCTATGAATGACTATCTATGCTTTAATGATTTAAAAGTAATAAACGATTTAAACTTTTATGTTAAAAATGAATAAAAAATGCATATTTAGTTAAAAAACTACCGAAATCAGTGACTTGTAAATGATTATTTAAATGTCGATTGCTTTAAAAATGCATAATTTAAAACTTTATTTCATTAAAGACAGATTTTTTTTTAAAAGTTGTTGTTATAATTTTTTAATCTAATTATTTTGTAGAATAAAATAATCTAAAAGCAAAATCTTTTAAAATAAAATTAGAAAAGTTGTTTTTTGAAAAACCATTAGACAAGTCCAAATTGGACAATAAAAATTCGACCAAAAAAAAGTAACACAATAATTTTATCGAAGTTTTTATTGTAATTAATCAATTTAATAAAAAAAAATTATATATTTTTAATTTTTCTTAAGCTCTATTTAAAAGCTATTTATCCATGTTAAGATTCAAAATTTTCATTCCATTAATCAATTAATAGTATTTTCATCATTATTATAAACTTGCATTTTCATCTTTTTTATTTACTGACGAAAGTATTAAATTTAAGTCAATATTAATATTTCAAAATTATTTATTAATTCATCCATTTTTCTTTTTCAATATTAAATAGAAAAAATTTTGTCTAAATGAGTTGAGTTTATACTTCATAAAAATCATGTCGAGTTAAATTTGGAGGGGTTTACCTAACCAACACACATTTGATTTGTTTCCCTTTTCTATCCTAGCGGACAATAAAGGTAGGCACTCATTTACTTTTCCAGTACCTTTTTTGAGCAATGGCTCCGATCTGACTCAGAGATTACTGCATCGAGTTGATCTTTTGTAAGCTTTCTTTTTTATAATGAAATGGGTATAAACATTTGTCCCGTACTGCAAAGATATTTTAGAGATTTTTTCATTTGATCCTCTACTTGTGTAACCAACACACAAACCATTCGGCTATACAGGCTCATCATAAAATATAAGTCTTTAATAAATATTTTAACAACTAAATTCAAAATTAAATTTATTGAGTTAAACATTTTATTCTAAATAATCAAATTTTACAACAATAAAACGATTCACAGTTTGATAAAATAGACCTTTAGACCTCTAGGCTAAAAAATATTCAGTTCAGTTTGATCGTTTAGTTTTAAAAGCTATTTGTCAAGAATATCTATTTTCTAAAGTTGGAAAATTTAACTAAAGCTAATTTAGTCGAATTTCAGAATGAGTTAATTTCTAGACACAGATAAATTTTAAAGTAAAAATAAAAACAGTTATAATCATGAGTGACATGTCTTATTACTTAAACTAATTTAAAGTCAAAGTTATGACTTTAACTTTTACTTCTGACTAGGCCGCCACAATAACTACCTGGAGCAGCAAAAAATTCATGTTATTCGGCCTTTTTTTTTCAAATTTAAAAGTCCGTACTTGACTTTAAAAAAAAAATTAAGTCATTGACTTGACTTAACTTAAGACTTGTGACTCATGAACAAGTCTGAATAAAATAATGGTTAAATATTTTTTTCTCTTTTGAATTTTCTATTATTCTAACTCTAGAACTAAATATTTTCGCAGTTCCATTATTTTTCATTTTTTGGAACTTTTTTATGGAAAATACTTATGCATTTATATGAGTGTTTTCATTTCCCATTCTTCAAAAATGGACCCATAGATAAAAACCACGAGGATTTAGATATGTTGAACTGGTAGACCATTTAATTCCAAAAAAATAAAATAACTTTTGAACTACAAGATATTGTGAATTTCAAATACAAATTGAACAAACATTGTTCATTTTTTGATAAATTAAAATTAAAGTTAATAAAAAATATTAGAAAAAATACTGCAAGAATAGTACAACATACTTTGTTGCATCTTTTTTTTTATGTAAAAAAAGACAAAAAATAAATAATCAATAAAATTTAAATAGATTGTTGATTTGCTTTACAAAAAATTAAAAAAAAAGGAAAATTAAAATTTTGTTTTAAGTAAAAAAGGTGCATCAAAGTTTGTTGCACTATTTTTTTCTAATATTTTTTTATTTACTTTAATTTTAATTTATTAAAAAATGGGCGATGACCTAATTGGTGAACTAATAAAAAAAGTGAACTTTCTTATTTTTGATTGGTGAACATAGTTCACTTAATATATTTTTGATCACCAAAAAAAAAGGTGAATTTTCGTTATACAATTTACTAATCTAATTAGGCAGTGTAATTATCTTAAATAAAAATACTTTTTTCCTAAATAGATATAATTTTTTTATATAAAAAAAATTACTTAATATAAACAATTTAATTCTATTTTAAATAAAATAATTTTCTCTATAAATAAAAAAAAACTTTTTCTTATACTAGGAAATAAAGCATATTTAGGCAGGAACTTTTTTATTTATATATAAATATTTTTATTCAAATCTAATAATAAACTACATTTTTATTTTATTTTATTTAACTTTATTTTTATTCTTAATTTTTATTCTGAAAGAGCATTAGCATGAGCATAGCTCGGTAAAGATAAACAAATAAGTAAATTAAAAATAAAGTCTTTATTTATGCCGAGTTTTGAATTTTAAAAGTAACAACCTTGATTAGTTAGAATACTTTTTTTTGAAATTCTCTAATTAACATTACTTCACTAATTTCGATTTCGTGTTTTGGCATATTTAATTAAAAGCTATTTTTTTAGTTCACTTGTTTTTGAAAAGTTCACTTATTTTTCTAGCAAAAAAAAAAGTGATCATCTAATTATGCTTCTATTCTTTTTTTTTAAGATCACAAGTTAGTGAACTTTTGTTCACTAATTAGACTATCGCCAAAAAATGAAGTATTTTTGTTGAATTTGTATCTGAATTTCATAATACTGAACTACAAGACATAAATAAGTGATCAAGAGCTTATTTTAATCTTTTTTTATCGCTCTTTAAATAAAAGTTTAAAACATATTTATTATGTGAATAAAATTTAATTATTTAAATCAATTAAATATATGTACAAAATTCGGTTAAATTCATTTAATAAGAACATGTTTTTTTTTTACTTATCAAACTTTTGAAGATTATTTTTTGAACACCAATTTTGTTCTTTAAATATTTTATAGTATATTTAAAATAAAAAAAAAATTGAAGCAAAAAATAAAAAATTTAGCTTTTATGGACTTACTGAGACTATGAAATACTATTTTTACTTATCGAATTTTGTATATTAAATAATCTTAGTCATTTTTATGTATATGTAATAGTAAATTTTGAGATTAAGTAAATTTATAGAATTACGTGTCAATGCGTAAATTTGTAAAAAAACATAAAAATATTGGATTCTCAAAATTTACTAAGTAAATTTGTAAATTTACTTGTGCTAACGGAATTCTATAGAATTTTTAATTTCTTCTCGTTAATTACTAGATAATTTATGGGTACATTTTGAGAATAATTTTGCTTAAAAATTATAATAAATCAAAAAATCTAAAAAGCATAAAAATGAAAATTAATTTAAAAAAACTAAAAACCATTTTGGTCATTATTTTATTTTCAATGGTGACCAACGTCGAAAATTATGTTTAAAAAAATTGAATGAAATTTTTCTTTAAAGGTTTTAACTTAATTCTGTAAATGCAACATAGTGCAACATTCAAAGTTGCATCACATATCAAGGTCTGCTGAATTTGCAGAGTTCAGCAGAAATTAAATTTCAATATAATCGAGCGTGGTGCATTTTGCAGAGATTTTGCACATCATTAGCAGACCTTAACAGTTGATGCAACTTTGAATTTTGCACCATTCTGCGTTCACAGAATTAATTTTAAAATTTTTAGAAAAAAAGTTATTAAATTTTTTTACACTTTGTTCTGTTCTTTTGTACTGAACTTCACAAAACCGAAGCTTATAGAATTTTTAATAAGCTAAGTGACTTTTTAATAAGTGAAGAGAGCCAAAAACGCACACGTCCCGTACTCACTAGTTTAATTTTTACTTAGTCACGAATTTTACTTATATGTTCACTTTATATTTTTATTGTCCACTTTTATATTTTTATTGTTATTGTTCACTTTGTATTTTTGTTTATAAATTTACGTATAAGAACGTAATTCTATAGATTTCCGTGTTTTACATTTTTACGATAACATATATAACAAAATGAATTTTTTTTGCTAAATTTAAAAAATAAACATTTAATTGTCTTTTAAATTTTTCCCCCCTGTTTTATTTATAAAAATCGTTTTTCAATTTATATAATTTATCAATGGAACTTTAATAAGATGAGAAATTAAAAGCCTTGAATATTTATTGATGCAAAAAAAAAATTAACTGACATATAGAGTTACAAGTCATATTTACAAGATATCTTATCAACTATGGAAACAATTAGAATAACTAAAAACAATAAAAATTAAATCAATTTTTTTTTATCGAAGTGTTTACGATAAGCTTGATTTAAGGCTAAAAAATCTTGAAAAAATGTTTAATTTGATGCAAAAAATGTTTCCGAAACTGTTATGCTTGTAGACTAAAATAAAGTTATTTCATTTTGCCTTTGTATTCTGCCAGCTCTTGGTCATATCTTAGCTTCTCAGTAGCGCACTTGGCTTCATATTTAGCTTTTAAGTCTGTGGACACTTTGTTCCATCTTTCACCAAGTTCTTTGGCTGCCTCGCCAACTGAATAGCTGGGATATTTGGCCTTTACTGACGGTCTTTCGTCAGCGCAAAACAAGAAGAAAGCGGACAAAGGACGCTTGGGAGCATTTGGATCTTTCTTCTTTTTCCTGCGAATGCCATTACCTTCAGGTGTTTGTACATAATTAGACATTTCACGTTCGTACCGTATCTTGTCGCTCTCAGCCATTTCAGAAAATCGCTTCTTCTCGACCTCAGTCATCAGCTTCCAGCGCTCTGCACACTTCTTCGAAAATTCAGTGAAGTTTACATTTTCATTTGGGTGCTTTTTGCGGTGTTCTTCTCGACACATTTGAACAAAATATGTGTATGCAGACATTCGACCTTTGGGCTTTTTATTGTCAGATTTATCCATCTATTAAAACGAGTAAAGAATTTTAGATTTTTTTTTAATTTAATTTTAGAATTCGCGCCTTGCAAAACTATAGAACTTTGTAAATTTTCAACAACAAAAATTATTAATAACTACAACCTTTTCCTTCTTAATTCAAGAAAAAAAAACTAATTTAACAGGTCTAGCACATAATCCTATTATCTACTGAGTGTTTAATAGATTTATAAAGTTAGAATCAAAATTGGTTGTTTCGAAGATACCTCATTCGAATTTTGAAAATTTTTATATCTTCATGGAATGGTGCATAAAAATTTGACTCTTATTTAAAAAAAAAATGATTCTATAAAAATTTATTTTAAAAAAATTATTTCTCTTTAGTTTTACCCCAACTCTGAACACAATAATCCCTTGTTTAAAAATGAGCTAAATTTAAAATTAATTTTTTTTTAATTTTAACATTCAAACAAGTCCCAATAACTTCTAACATCAAAAAAATTTAATTGAATTTTTTTGTAAAAAATCTAGTTAAATTTAATTTAAAATGTTATAAAATTTTTAAAATAAAAAATTATAAAAACTAAATTCTTTATTTTGGATTTGAACTTGATTCTTTTTTAAATAATAAAATTTAATACAGAATTTAATCTTAAAAAAAATATAATTATAACCGCGATAAGGTTTTAAAATTAATGATCAGATTTTGATGCAGCATTGAGAATCAAGTGAATACGGCCTTTTAAATTGAATTATATTTAAACAATATTTGATTAAATTCTCAAAAAAAAATTTCAAAATAGTTAAACTTAAAATAATTTTTTTCATTAACCAAAAAGACAAAAAATTAAACATCAATTAAAATTTAATTTTATTATTGATTTGATTGATTTAAATTAAAAAAAAAACAAACTTTTGTTTTTGACAAAATTTTTTCCAAAAAAAAAATTTATTTTCCTAGCACATAGAATACGGAAGTTTGTTTAAATTTTCAAAAAAATGATGTTTCGATAATTTCTTCAAAAATCGATTAAAAATCGAGTGTTAAAAAACTAGCTTAACAATTAATCCAAATTAATTGAAAAAAGACGGTTTCATAAATTCATAAATATTATTTAAACAAAAAAAAAATTTCAAATTGTACTTAAATTGATAGCGTCTAGAATTCGGTTAATTATTTAAATTAAAAAAAAAATAATTCTCCTAAAAAATTGATTTGTCGATAATTTCTTCTAAAACCGATTAAAAATTGTGTGTAAAAAAACTATCCTAACAATTGTTTTTTTTTTCAATAATTTAAATTAATTGAGAAAAAATGGTTTTGAAAATTCAAAAATATGATTTAAACTAAAAAAAAAAATTCGAAAAAAATTCAAGTAAATACATTTTATTTGGGGTTAATTCCAAATTTTGTAATTTTTTTTAAAGTAAATTTTGAACAATTGTATTTGAAGTTTTTTATTCAAAGAACATTTAAATCAAATAAGAAAAAAAGTACACCAACTGTCCATATTGTTTTGATTGAATATTTGATTTGACTAACAAAAAAAATCACAATTTTAGACAACCATACTTGTACATCAAAAACAATTTTTTTTTTCTTTTCCAACAAACTAAAAGTGTAAAAATCGAAAAAAAAAAAAGAGAGATTTTTTACAAAAAAAGTTGTACATCGTTTAAAAAGAGACTAGTCCTCGAAATCGGCTCGTGCTGTGTGAATCTTTGCGGACTGCTGAATTTATTCATTATCCTCATCGTCTTCTTCTTCGTCCTCCACTTCGTCATTGTGCTGTGCCACTGACGTTTTATTCTTATAATTTTCCAACTCTTTTTCATAGCGTGTCTTGTCTTGTGCCGCTTTGGCTTCGTATTTAGACTTGACATCAGGGCTTACTTTGTTCCATTTCTCTCCAAGGTCCTTGGCCACTTCGCCCACCGAATAGGTCGGATGAACGGCCTTGACAGCCGCTCTTTCGTCTGCGCAAAACAAGAAAAAAGCGGACAAAGGACGCTTGGGAGCATTTGGATCTTTTTTCTTTTTCCTTCGGCCGCCCTCTTTGGTGGGCGGCACGTACGAGGCCATTTCTCTGTCATATCTCTGCTTGTCTTTTTCGGCCATCTCTGCAAATCGCTTTTTCTCAACCTCAGTCATGAGCTTCCAGCGCTCTGCGCACTTCTTCGAAAATTCAGTGAAGTTGACATTTTCATTTGGATGCTTTTTGCGGTGTTCTTCACGGCACGTTTGCACAAAAAATGTGTAGGCGGACATGCGGCCCTTTGGCTTCTTGTCTCCCTTGGTAGCCATTGTGTCAAATTTAAATCTAAGTTAATGTTAAGTTAGCTGTGCGGCTGTTTGACAGACAAATTTCGGAATTTAGTTTTGCTCTTGGGGCGAGCAAAATTTTTGCACACACAAGCGCACAGTGTGCAAAAAGTCTCGATCTGTAGCAAAGAAAATGAGAAAAATATGTAGAGAGAGAGAGAGAGAGAGAGAGAGAGAGAGAGAGAGAGAGAGAGAGAGAGAGAGAGAGAATTAGAAATGGTTTTTGTTGTTCGTTTGCTATGTGTTAGAGAAATGAATATGAAATATAGAAATGAACGAGTGTATTTAAAATTGCTATAGTTTGGAGAGATTTGTGTATGCAAAATGATTGGGCTTAGTATGGGAACTAAAGCAATTCAATAGAAATACATTGTAAAGCAATGCATCCAATCATTCTGTAGATTTAGACCTAAGTTTTCTAAATGCTTTGAAATGAATGGAGCGATTTGTTTGTGTGCTCATAATTTTCCATTGCTCAAAGAACAACCCCAAATTTGTTTAGCATAATTATGCGCAATACTCAGAGCGCTTAGACCCACAGATAGGGGACTGAGGAAATATGCGCTCGCCCTCCCACTGACTCACTTTGCGTTTTGTGTGCATAATTTTGGCAACAAATCATAAATTCAGATCCGCCATTTAAAATATGTGTTCTCTGCCCCAAAATTGCACAGGTCATTGCAGTCTGGGCTTTGTTTAAGCGAGAAAATTTTTAAAATTTTTCAAATCAATTTTTTTACTCAATTTAGCTTTTCAGATGGATTTTTTTCAGAGATGTTTAAAAGTCACAAGTCTCAAGGCAAGTCCAAGTTTGTTAAAATTGCTTAAAATTCATTTTTTTAAATTTTTTTTCAAAAGTCCAAGCCCGAGCATTAAAATTTTGAATACCCATGAAGATTTGTCAAGACTTTAATGCTAAAATTGTAAGTAAATTCTGAAATATGGCAAATTTATTGCATTAGACAACCCAAGAGTTAGTGATGAAATCCAATATGCATATCCGAACCGATATTCGAATAAATAGCATTACGAATGAAAATTAGGTTTGAATTAAATTTTGGAATATAAATATTTTTGAATAATATACTTGAAAATTAATTTATTTAAATTAAAAATTGAATCTCTAAAATATTCGAATTTGAAAAATTTGAAAATATAAAATTTTTGCATCAAAATCTGAATATAATAAATACTCAATTTAATATTTGAAAATAAAAATTAATCAAAAAAATAACTGATCAAAAAAATTTAACTAAAAAAGAATTGAAATTTTAATTAGAATTTAAATTCGATTTGGATACTAAAAGTGTGCCAGATCCCATCCATCTTACCAGGTACCAAAAAAAAGCTGTTCCGATTTGACCAACGCTACAAGAGTAGAAAAAACAAAATTTTCAAATACTTAATTTTTCAAATATTCTTTTCAAAATTTAATACTTTTAAATTATTAGTTGAATTTATCTAAAATTCAAGTTGTTTTTTTAAATTAAAGTTAAGTTCGAATTTAATTTCAAAAATAAAAATAAATCAAATATAAATTCAAATTTATCTCAAATTCAAGATTTTATTCGATAGTCTTATCAAATTTTTTATTTATTCAAGTTTCAATTTGTGTCCAAAAAGCTAATTCGATTTCATCACTACCAAGAGTATACAAATTTTTTGATATAAAGCCTGATCTTGCAAATTAAAAAAAAAAGTCCGGTCTTGGACTTTATTTTGGGACTTTTAAACAACTCTGATTTTTTTTAATTAAACAAAAAAAATTAAAATTCTTTATTATCTGAGGTGTAAACGAAGGATCAAGTCATGCAGAGGGAGAGTGAAGCTGGGAGCAATTTTTATCTGGAGCAATTAATTTAAAATTGTATAAAATATGAATTTATTAATAAAAAATATTGTTCAAAATCCATTATAAATTTTAACAAAATTTATTAAATTAAATTTTGCTAAAAAAATTTTTATACCAATTTTCATTTTGAAAAAGTTATTAATGTTTTATTTGAAAAAAATTGCTCCCAACTTCATTCTCCTCAATTCAGAGCAGCCGTGAAGCTAGGCTAATTAACATGCTAGTGGCCTTGTCATACTAGACTGATAATAATAATAAAATGTCCCTCTCTATCCTAGCGGATAATGTGGAGGCACTATTCTCCTAATCTCGTACCTTTTTGAGTAACGACTTTGATCTGACACAAAGGTTACTGCATAGAGTTGATCATCTGCACCGCTATTATCACCCAGCCGAAACCAGTCCTCTTTTTTTATGATGAAAGGGGTTTAAACATACGTCCCGTTCTGTACTGATATTTTGAAGATTTTTGTACCCCCATGCGGTTTTAGACCCTCGATCTTCTGCTTGCATGACCAACACACAAGACATTCGGCTATACGGGCTTAACTTCCTTTAAGGAGAAGTGAAATAGAAAAAAAAATCAAAAATTATTACCTAAAACTTATTTTTACGTAAATTTTTTATAAAACAAAAATGTCCTAAATATTGAAGAATTTTGACGTTTTATTAAAAAAACTAATATTTTATTAAAATTTTGTCTGATTCAAATTTACGTAAATTTTAGTTAAAATTCAATTTTATTAGAGTAATGATAAAAAATCTTAAAAAAAGTAAAATGTCTAATTTATATTTGTTGTAAGCAACAAATTGGGAAGCAGTAACCAGTGGTGTGCCGCAAGGCTCTGTACTTGGTCCAATTCTTTTCCTGACTTTTATCAACGATTTGCTGGAAAGTTTCAATAGCTTTTGTCTTGGATATGCTGATGACTTCAAACTATTGGGTTTTTCAGAAGGGGTCAACGCTAAATCACCAGATCTATACCGATCTAGATCTCCTAATGGAATGGACAGATGTTTGGTCAACTGATTTAAATTTAAATAAGTGCAAAGCTATGTATCTCTGAAAGAAGAAAGAAAAGACTGAGTATCTAATGTCAAATTCCAAAATAACTCATTTTCTTGAAGAAATAACTGAGGAAAAGGACCTGAGGGTTTTTGTCACAGAACTTTGGAAAGAGTTCAGAGAAGAGCAACAAAGCGTTTAGGTCCTACCAGAAAAAAGTCTTATGAGGAAAGGGTGAAAGATTTGAACCTCATGAATCTTTAAAATCGACGTCTGAGAGGAGATTTGATTCAAGTCTTCAAAATTGTAACTGGTTTCGAAAATGTATCTCTTATTAATGGAACAACTTACGCCAAGAACTGAACAATGAATCTGAGAAGACCTATACGGCTTGTTCGAGAGAAAAATCGAAGAGGTTCATCAAGATACAATTTTTTAGCAAACTATTCGGCACCAGATTGGAATAGTTTGACACAGAATGCTATGAACGCGAAAACAATCATCAGTTTCAAAGCTATCATTGACAAAATATTTTTTGGAATGGTAAGAAGCAAAGACTGGTAAAGCCTTAGATAGAATCGTCTATTATCTTGCGTAATTTTGAGTCTATTTTTTTTCATAAATTTCTTTTATTTTGAATTAGTTGATTTAAAAGAATTCAGTGATATTTGAATTTTAAATTGTTTAAACATAAAAAAAATTGAATCAGATATTCCACCATTATAAATAAGATTTTTTTTAAAGATTTTCTATAAGTTGGATTTAAGTACCAAATCGAAGGAATAAGATTTATTAGAATGGATCACTTGGCAAAGATTTTAATTTTAATTTTACAGATTTTTTTAATAAAAAGATTAAATAAATAGATCTACTTAATCCAAAAAAATTTTTTATATCAATTTGTATTATCAAAATCAAAAGTACTTAAATTGTGAATTATATTTGAGAATAGAACTAAATGAAAAAGTTATCCTCTTTCGAAAACACCTAATTGTACACCTAATTTTTCTAGGGAATTAAAAATAGCCAAACAAACTGTATTTGTAATTAATTTATTGAAATTTGTTAAAGTTATGTTTTGGTAAAAAATGATTCATTTTTAGAAAATTTGAAAAAATTAAACATTGATGAATTTAAGTTAAATCTTTGATAAAGAGTGGGATGAAAATTAACTTATCGAATTTTTAAATTCTATCCATCATTTTAAGTATCGAATATAATTCTGTTTTTATTTTAGAATTTTGTGATTATTACTACCCGATAATTTAAGCATCATTCTATTAAAACTAATACCTGGGTTTAATTAATTAGTGATTCGATTTTGGTTGTTGATGCATCATGACAATTGCTTATTTTTAGATTTTTTCGACTAAATCCTGTCCTTAAAAAACAAATTTGAGCAGATGTCAAACATTTCCGACAGCATTAACAGTGTACCCTACATTTTAGAAAATATTTCTCTCGAAAAAATAAATTTAATTTTCAGTAAATCACAAATATACTGAAATAACACAAATCTATCACCAAAAATTTTAAAATCAATAATAAAAATATTTTTTAGAATCAATAAAATTAAATTTTATTGATTTTATTGTATACGCTGTAAGCAATTGAGGTACAAATTTTTGTACATAATCGTAAAATATTATTTTAAATTATTATTTTTAGGGGTTGTGAAGTTCGTTTCAATTCAATTCAATCAGTTAAATTCGGTAAGAAAGATTTTTATTTCAAATTGTACTAAATTTCATAATGTCTAAAAAAATAATTAAAAACATTCGATGATAAAATCCCAAATTTTGCTCATTTTTTGTTTGTTTTTGATAAGATTTAGTAGAGACTCAAGAAACCCTACAAGATTTTTACAGGTTATGAAACTCAAGATAAAACTTTGAACAAATTTTTGGTTTAAAATTTTTAAAACAATTGAATAAATATTTTGAAATATTTAATTTTTTTTATGCATATCCATTTTGTCTGTCAATACATCAAAAATTGAAGAAAGAATAATACTAATCAAAATCAATGAGATTGCTTCATGATATATTTTATTTGGTTATGTTTAAGAGGAATCAGTTCCTTTCCAAATTAAAGCGAAATTTTTTAAATTTTCGCGGTTTATTGCGTTTAATGGTGTTAAAGCGAATGATAGCAATCATGAAGTTATGGTTTTTTGTTTTCAATTAAATCTTTAAAAAAAATTTAATGAAAATTAAGGTAATAAAAGTGGTTATAGAAAGAAATGGAGATTGATCGAATCATTGAATTGTATTGAGATGTATCTAATTGAAAATTTTGATTTTGAATTTTTGTTTATTGTTTATAATTAACTTTTTTAAAATTTGTACAAAATTTACTTTTTTTTACTTTTTTTTACTAAAAATTACAAAAATTTACCACTATTAAATAAAATTTCACGTAAAATTACGTGAAAAAAAGCAATTTTTTTTTTTCGCATTCAGGACCAAAAAATTTAAAAAAAGTCAAAAAATGTCAAAATTCTCAAAAAAAGTAGTATTTTTTGGAATTTTACTTTTTAAGTAAAATTACGTAATTTCCGGTAATTTTACGTGAAATTACGTAAAATTACTGGAAATTACGTAATTTCACGTAAAAACAGTTTTTCGTAGCAGTACTGTATAATTATTAATTTTTAAAAAAAAATTAAAAAAATCCAAATTTTTCAATTGTTCTCCTTGGTTTAAACGTTTCCTTGGTAATAATTCAAAATAGAGAATGAAACAAATAGAGAATAAACATTTTAGAAAGAGAATAATTAGAGAATGTGCATAATAGAGAAAATAAAAATAGATAAACAAAATAGAGAAAAACAAGAAATAATCTATGTGTATATTAAGCCAAGAATTAAGCTTAAATTTATATGTAGTAGTAGTATATGTAAACAACTACTCTATTTAAAAAAAAAAACTAAAGGGTACAACAAAAGCAACAGTATAATTTTAAATTGAGTAAAAAACTAGTTAGCTAACTAATTCAATAAAATTTATTTTATTGAATTAGTTAGCTAACTAGTAACTTTTTTTTGTTTATCTGTATCGAACTAAGGCTTTTTAAGATTAAATACATGATAATTTATAAAAAACAAAAAATAAAAGTTTAACAATTATTTTGAATATTTTATTTTTAATAAATTTATGATAAAATGGGATAAAAAAAATTAAAAACAGTATGTTGAAATAGAAAGACAAAATAAAAAAGTTTACTAATTCACTAATTTTTTTCTCTTTTTTAAATACAACACTTTCTCTATATTTTATTCTATAATTAAATATTCTGTATTTTTTTCGCTAATAGCAGTCTTTAATTGTCGAACACCTGATTGATATTCGGCATTTAAAATGTGAGAGTCCATATTGTTTATTTTATTTAACTTTTATATGAATCGTTGATCGCTTTAAAATTTTAAAAAAGTCCAATTCTTTTGCAAAACATTTTTTAATGTTTTTTATTCTAGGATGTTTCAGAGCTTTTATTTGTGACTTTAATTGATAAATGGTTTCGATTCTCAAATTAAAAAAGGAAATTTTTTGTTCTGACGTGTTTGAAAGAGTTTCAAATTTCGATTCAATTTCCTTTTATTCATTAAATCTATTGGGATTGATCCAGTATTCTTTTTATAAAAATTTATAAAAAATCTTAATTTCGCTTAATAGAAGTTTTATTTAATAATTGATTTTAATGAACAAAAAAATACTTTTTTTATTTAGATTAGACTAGGTTAGCTTTTAAAAAAAAAAAAAAAAAATTCATAATTTTAATCTCTTTAATTAAATCAACTTTTGCAAATATGATTTACTTGATCTAATTTTTTTTATCATTTTATTTTCTGTCCTGTCTGCTAAAGGACCCATTTTGAATGCACAAAATTTTGATACTGATGATAGATTATTTTATTTAATGTTAATTTTATTTTGCCATACATTTCAAATCATCCTGTAATTAATTAATTTGAAAAATTTTATTAGCAAAAAAAAAACCGAGAAAATTTTTTAAAAGACAAATCAAAAAAATCATGGAAGACAGTAACAGCTCAATGGACGAACTAGAAGAAAACATGCTGTCCTACATTGAAAAGTCACATAACTTATTTCGTCTAGGAAATGAACTTAACAACAAAATAGACTATTTTAAAAAGGAAATTAATGTTTTGCAAAACGATTTTAAAAACGAGCTAAACTCATTTAAAACATCTAATCAAAAATTTACTCAAAAAATTTTCCAAGCAAGAAACAAGCCCCCTCATCTATCGAGCACCTCTTCAAAAGAACCAGCACCCATATGTTCAAATTTAGTCCAAATTAATTCGGAAACCAACTTTGGGTCCATTAGTCCTAGGTCTCCGTCCATAATAAGCCAAAAAAACAACTTGGTAGAAAAAATTCCACTTTTGACAGAAGAAGAAACACTCTCAAAGACGAATGAAATGGCCAAGAAGGACGGCTTTCCAATCGATCATTTAGATGACGATTCTTTTCAGCAGGAAGAATTGGATTTGACTCTGCAGCAAGATGACCAGGAAACTTCACCCAAACAAGTCAAGGAATGCAGCGTCAAAATAGACCGCATTGATTTAGATTTGCTAAAAAAACACAAGATCAGCTCGACAACTTTGGACTTTCTTGCTGAAAAAAATATTTTGTGATATTTGAATTTTAAAAATAGTTTAAACATAAAAAAATTGAATCAGATATACCACCATTATAAATCAGATTTTTTTTTTGATTTTCTTAAATTGTTTTATATTCACCGAAATTTTTGAGGTTTAAATTTTAAAATACTTGGATACAAGTATCACATCAGAGGAAATATATTTATTAGAAAGGATCACTTAGCATAAATTTCAAAAATTAAAGTTAATTGAATCAATATAAGTTTATTTTTATTTGTTTTCTTATAGAGATAAAGCTTCTTAAGAAAAAAATATAAAATAAAGTTAAATAAATTAAAAAAATATTCTTAACATTATTAACCATTTTTATTTTAATACCTGGGTTTAATTAATTAGTGATTCGATTTTGGTTGTTGATGCATCATGACAATTGCTTATTTTTAGATTTTTTCGACTAAATCCTATCCTTAAAAAACAAATTTGAGCAGATGTCAAACATTTCCGACAGCATTAACAGTGTACCCTTCATTTTAGAAAATATTTCTCTCGAAAAAATAAATTTAATTTTCAGTAAATCACAAATATACTGAAATAACACAAATTTATCACCAAAAATTTTAAAATCAATAATAAAAATATTTTTTAGAATCAATAAAATTAAATTTTATTGATTTTATTGTATACACTGGAAGCGATTGAGGTACAAATTTTTGTACATAATCGTAAAATATTATTTTAAATTATTATTTTTTATTTATTTTATTTTTTGTTTTTTTTGTTAATGAATCAATTCATCACAAGTTAAAAGTGCAAAGTGTAATAAATTCAATTTTTTTCAATTCTCTATTGAAAGAATTTTTTAAATTTTAAAATAAATAAAATATTGATAAATTATTTTCAACTTGAATATGAGGTATAGACAGTGAAAATATTTATAAGTAAATTTCCTTTCTGTACTTTTGCACTTTTTCTAATTATTATTTTATTTTGCCCCGTTACTTTCTGTACTTTTTGTTCTATTTGTTCTTTTTCTAAAATTTAATTTATTTTTCCATATTCCTTTTTGTTCTTTTTCATATTAAAGATAAGAATATAAAAAATTAAAATTTTAATTATTATTATTAATTTTAACTAAAATTTCTTCATCTTTAACATACCCGAATCCCTAAACCAGGCTCCGCCCCTGACCCCGTTAAATCTTTTATTATGGTAATTAGGATACTGATAAAGTAAAAAAAGTACAGAAAGTAACAGCGCCAAATAAAATAACTAGAAAAAGTACAAAAAGTACAGAAAGTAAAGAAATTAACACGGGCAAATAAAATAATATGTAGAAAAAGTACAGAAAGGAAAACGTTCTTTTAAATATTTAAATCTCATTGTCTATCCATGATTATTCCTGAAATTATACGATCTTAAATTAGAAATTTTACCAGAAATTGTCCCTGATCTTACTAATTTCTGACTAGAGATCTTAATCAAATTTTTTCATAAGTTGGTCAAAAAAATAGTTATTTTTAAATTGTTATAAATAATACTTTCTTAAATTTTCGATTTTCGGAAAAAAAAGACATTTTTTCAAAAAATTTTGAATTTTTGAATTGGCTGTTTTTAATTTTACCATATTTTACCAAAATTATCTCAAAATCCTGAAAATTTACGTAATTTTTCGTAAAATACTTCTTTTTCACTTTTCGTATTTTACGTTAATTTACGTAAAATGTGGTAAAATTTGGTTAATTTACGGTATTTTACGTAAATTAACGTAAAATACTGTTATCAAATCACCACTGTAATTTAAGCATTTTCTTACTATTTGAAAAAAGCTTATTGAGCCGGCCATATTTTAGTTAAAGTAGATGTTCATCCTTGTTTGTTTTGATGACTAATTCATCGTTTTGTTTTGTTCTCACAGTGGTTTATTCTATATATGGTATAAGCTATTTAATATAATAAAAAAAGAAAAATAAATCGCTATATTAAATATCAAACTTCTTGTTGCTTTTTAATTTTTGGGTATATTTTTTTATTTTTGCTAGTCTCGATAGGTTTGTCGTAAGGTGTTGGTTGATATTGTTGACTTACTGCATTTTAGCTTTTTAGCTGATTTTGGCCTAAAAAGTTAAGTTTGAATGGCATTTGTTTAATTTTAAGTGAGGCTATTGTTTTTTTTTTTAATAAGAAATCAATTTTATAATTTTTAAAGATTTCAGATTTTGTAGACTTAGAAAATAACCAATACTCTCTGCTGGATAAATTAAAAACAATAATTTGGTATCTAAGATATAAAAATTTAGATTTTAAAAATTATATTTTTGTGGATGAAAAAGCTGTCAGAATTGGTCTTCAAGTACTGTTTCATTGGTATTTGGCATCTAACTTACCTGAAAGCCTTCCTTTCGACAAACACGTTGACGCTTGGGGTGGAATTTCTTTCAAAGGAGCAACACACTTTACTGTATAAATTTTAATGTTTTAATACTTAAAAATATTCTATTAAATTATTTGAAATGAGAAATAAATCTAAAAAATATCTGGTTTTCCTTTGAAAAAATTTGGTAATGAAAATAAAAATCAGCGAATAATTTAAAAATGAAAAAAAATTCAAACGTTCCCAAAAGGACTTAAAATCAAAAAATTAAATCAAAAATTAAGCCCAAAAAGCTGTGCCTCCTCCGTGCCTCACCAGCTTTTTAAGTACATTTTCAGAAAATCTTATTTAATGTTTGAGTTTTTTTAACATTACTATTTTCAACTCTTCAACAACTTCAACTCTCTTTTTTTTTAAATGGTTTACACTTTGCTATTCATGTTTGGTCAATATTTATAAAATGTTAATTATTAATTTGATTTTAAAAGCTATATAATTACAGTCATTATTCAATAACAAGCTTTAAAATTTAGATAGTGTTATTAATTAAAATCTAAAGCTCATTCATAAAAAAATTAATTAAAATAAAGTAAAATAAAATTTAAAAAGGTTTAAATTTAAAAGTAAACTTAAAAAAAATGTATTTTAATACCGAATAACACGCTAAACATGTTAAAAAATTTCACGGTTCAGGAAAATAGATAAAAATTATTTCACAAAGTAGTCGGAAACTTTTCTCCAGTATAAGCATTGTATAAAAAAAAATATTTTATAGATATATTTGTAAAACATAATAATAATAATAATATTATTATTTGTAAAACATATTTGTTAATTAAAATTACGATAATTATAATGATAATAATTTCTAATATAATATACAAATTTACATTAAACTAGAAAAGTCTACCCGCTGTAAACGATTATTTTTTGATTACAAAATTAAAACAAATGATGGCGATGTCAACAATAAAATCTATCATTAATTCTTTTAAATTTTTTAAGAGATGTATTTTTTTTTCAATCAAAGTTTAATCTTTTTTCTCTATTTTATTAATATTTTCATTAAATTTGAAATTAAAAATTTTTTAAATTAATTGAACACATTAGTCTTTAATTTTAACATTTACATTTACTTGAAAAAAAATTTTAAAGTAAATGTAAATGGTCATATAAGTGATGAATACCATATTACTGCAGGTGTTTCTCAAGGCCCAGTAATTAGTCCATTACTTTTTAGTATTTTTATAAATCATATACCTAAAAGAAATAAAACAAATAGTGAATACTCTATTATTTTTGCTGATGACTTGGTCACATTCTATATTTTTAAGAAAAAAGGAAATCTAGAAAATAAGATCAACAAATGCTTAGACGAACTAGAAAAATGGCTCTTCAAGTTAAGATGAAAAAATCTGTTGAAAATTCTTGCTTTATTGTCTTCACTAAATATAATAAGAAAAATAATGACTTAAAATTAAAAATTTATGAAAATAAAATTGAGAGTCAAAAGGAAATCAAGTTCTTAGGTATAAAATTTGATTCAAAATTAACCTTTACTCCAAAGGTTGATGAAATAAAACAGCGTTGTAATTCACGGTTGAATTTAATATACTTAAACTCTAAACTGTCTCGAATCGACTTTTTGGATTGAGCGAAAGATATGTAGAAGGAGGACTGCGTCATTCTGTTCCATTGGTTGGCAAGCTGGTTGATAAATTTAAAGCGGGTTTTGAATCAAGGTATGTTGAACACCCAACTCCATTGTGTAATTGCTATCTTAGTATCTCTTCTTTCTTTCCTGAACTGTTCAATACTTAAACACTTTGCACATGTCACCTCTTACAATTTATCAATTTTAATTGTCTTTTTATTATTTTTTAACTTATTTTAATTTTATCTTATTTTTTCTTTACATTTTTATTTTTATTCATTTTTTTTTTTAATCTGAAAAAACACAGAAAAAACAAATAAATAAATAACTATGACTACTTTATCGGGGGAGATCTGTTACTATGATCTTTGACCCTGAAAATCAAAAACTTTTCAAGTTATTTAGCTTGACGTTTTGATTTAATAAACTTTAGTTGTAATCGATATTAAAATGACAATTGTCTACTATCATTATCATTTTTAGTATTTCAATTTAATATTTATCTTGATTTCTGATTGACTTTTTTAAATAATTCTTTCACTATAAAAATGTCTGATTTGTGCGTAAGCCAGTAAGTCAAAGTCAATTCAGGGACTTGACTCAAGATTTTTTTTGGGAAAGTCAACAAAAAATGGGTAACAAGCATCCGATCCTAATTATGATTCTTTAGATTTTAATATTATTCATATTAGAAAATTAATTAGAAGATTTGTTTAACAAATTCCTTCCAAAAAACAAAATAAAATTTTTTGAAATTTAAAAAAATTTAATTTTTAGTGACATCTAATTTTCAAAAGTAAATTCAAATGACTTAAAATTTTTGACTTACGCACAAGTCTGATAAATGTAATACTTTACCTCATTTATCTGTCTTATTCGAATATTTCCAAAAACATTGTGAACATTTACCTATGTGTATTACCATTTACCATAATGGTATTTCTTGTATGTATGTGTAATTTTTTTGATTAATAAAATGAAATTAAAATACCAAAAAATTGAATTTCATTAGCCTTATCCAAGTTCAAACAATCTAAATGCTTCTAACAACCCTTCGACACGAATAGACTTTACAATTATCCACTTTTCCATAATTTTAAAAACTAAATTAGCTTTTAAAAAAAAAAATTAAAAATCTAAAAATTTTTTTATTTAAAATGTGAGAGTCCATATTGTTTATTTTATTTAACTTTTATATGAATCGTTGATCGCTTTAAAATTTTAAAAAAGTCCAATTCTTTTGCAAAACATTTTTTAATGCTTTTTATTCTAGGATGTTTCAGAGCTTTTATTTGCGACTTTAATTGATAAATGGTTTTGATTCTCAAATTAAAAAAGGAAATTTTTTGTTCTGATATGTTTGAAAGAGTTTCAAATTTCGATTCAATTTCCTTTTATTCATTAAATCTATTGGGATTGATCCAGTATTCTTTTTATAAAAATGTATAAAAAATCTTAATTTCGCTTAATAGAAGTTTAATTGATTTTAATGAACAAAAAAATACTTTTTTTATTTAGATTAGACTAGGTTAGCTTTTAAAAAAAAAAAAAAAAAATTCATAATTTTAATCTCTATAGTTAAATCAACTTTTGCAAATATGATTTACTTGATCTAATTTTTTTTATCATTTTATTTTCTGTCCTGTCTGCTAAAGGACCCATTTTGAATGCACAAAATTTTGATACTGATGATAGATTATTTTATTTAATGTTAATTTTATTTTGCCATACATTTCAAATCATCTTGTAATTAATTAATTTGAAAAATTTTATTAGCAAAAAAAAAACCGAGAAAATTTTTTAAAAGACAAATCAAAAAAATCATGGAAGACAGTAACAGCTCAATGGATGAACTAGAAGAAAACATGCTGTCCTACATTGAAAAGTCACATAACTTATTTCGTCTAGGAAATGAACTTAACCACAAAATAGACTTTTTTAAACAGGAAATAAATATTTTGCAGAACGATTTTAAAAATGAGCTAATCTCATTTAAAACATCTAATCAAAATTTGACTCAAAAAATTTTCCAAGCAAGAAACAAACGCTCCAATCCATCGAGCATCTCTTCAAGCGAACCAGCAAATTTAGTCCAAGTTAATTCGGAGACCAACCTAGGCCCCATTAGTCCCAGGTCTCCGTCCATAATAAGCCAAAAATACAACTTGGTAGAAGAAAACCCACTTTTGACAGAAGAAGAAGCTCTCGCCAAGCTGATGCAAATGGCCAAGGAGGACGGCTTTCCAATCGATCATCTAAATGACGATTCTTTTCAGCAGGAAGAATTGGATTTGACTCTGCAGCCAGATGACCAGGACACTTCACCCAAACAAGTCAAGGAATGCAGCGTCAAAATAGACCGCATTGATTTAGATTTGCTAAAAAAACACAAGATCAGCTCGACAACTTTGGACTTTCTTGCTGAAAAAAAAATTTTGACCGAGAGCCTGGCCATAGAAAGACTGTGCAAACTTAACTTTGGCAAGGTGTCAAACAGTGCCAGAAAACGTACCACCAGTAGAAGAAAGTCATTGAGGCCGAGAAAAAATGCGCCCAGCGTCACCTCCTTTTCGGACACGGACTCAGAACCGGTCGACACAGAAAACTCCGATTTTACAGCTGAAAAAACCGACGATGAATACAGAGACAAGCTGGTTGACATGATGCACTCGGACAACTTTGAGATTACCGAGGACGACTCCGAGTCCATGCTTAGTTCGGACTCGGAGGACAAATGTGCCGCCAGAAAGCAAAACAAATGGACCAGCGAAGACTTTTCGGACTCGAGCAAAACATCTGTGTGTCCAAGTGAGGCGTCAGATGTTAAATTGATTGAATCAGTGGCTCATGAGTACAGGGACTCGAAGCAAACGCCCGGATATCCAAAGCAAAATTTTGACATGCCCAATTTGAACTTGTCCGACGAAGAAAAAGAGAACAAAATTCCTGGCAATGAGGAGTCCGAGGAAGAGATCAGACCGAGGCCGACTAGACGCTCGAAGCGTTTGAGCAGTGAGTGCTCGGAAGAGAGGGAAATGTCGCGAGAAGAGGACGCACTAGAGATGGAACTCTCAAAAAAGTCCACACACCTCAAAGGAATTCTGGGTGGCGAGCTGCAAAATGAGATTTTAGACCAGGACAAAGAGGACTTGATCAGCTTGGAAAATGATTCGGCCAGTTCGGATGAGATCAAGCCCATAATTAAGAAAAGAAAGAGACCAATTGGGAATAGTGATAGTGAAAGTTCGATCAAGAGTAAATTGAGGAGTAGATCAGTGGTCAAAAAGGAGTCCAAGTGCGATGAAGATGATGAGGAAAGCTCGGAGTCAGATGACAGCGACATTCAATCGGTGCACAGTTCCGAGGAAGAGTCGCCCACCAAGCAGGAAACTAGACACAAGTTGAGAAATATTATTCATGATGGCAAGTTGACCAAAGAAACCCAGGATGCCATTCAGACAGAGCGGGAGCGCAAGAAACGCATCGAGGAGAAGCGAGCTCTGGAGGCCTCGATTGCCAAGGACAATGAGAATGACTTGTATTTGGACGTGGATCAAGCGAGCAAAAAAATGCTGGTCAAAGTGGATGGCGCCATTTCGAAGAAGTTGAAGCCGCATCAAATTGAGGGCATCAAGTTCATGTGGGACTCGTGCTTTGAAAGCTGTGAGATGATTAAAAATGGCCACAAAGGCTCCGGATGTTTGTTGGCTCATTGCATGGGCCTTGGAAAAACATTTCAGGTAATTGCTCTTGTTCACACGCTGCTGACAAACAGAGATTTGACCAAATGCAAGCGTGTTCTAGTCTTGCTGCCTGTGAATGTGTTGACAAATTGGAAAAATGAATTTCGTAAATGGACCAGGCCGTGTCAAAAGCAAATCACTGTTTATCTACTTCCGAATGAGAAAGGTTTTAGTAGCGACTTGGCCAGAGCTCGTTTTAACGAAATTGAAAGCTGGCATAGAAGAGGTATTTGATTTTTTTTTTTTGGTTTTTTCTATCATTAAGTCATTCTCAAGTAGCTGCCAATTTTAATCTTAATTAGGTCCATAATTTTATTCACGACTAACTTTAATAAAACCACCACTTTTTTAAATAAGAAAATCTAATTTATTTAAAATGCATCTATTCTAATAAAAAAAAAATAAGAAAATATAAGTATGAAAAAAATTTATTATTTTTTTGGGCTGAATCTAGAAAAAAAAAATTTTGTTTAAGCAATTGACAATTTTAATTAATATTTAGATATGCTTCAATCAATTTAGATGAGTTTTAGTACTAATTTTTTACTTATTTTGACTTTTTTTTTTATCTGAATTAAAATAATATCGATATTAATCTTTCATCGAATATAATAGTTTGACTTAATCTTTAATTATTAATTAATTTTTTAATTTTTGTACGACCTTTTTCACAGATAAATATTCCCTTTAGTATTAACTCTTAAAAAATTTATCTAATCTTTAAATAAATTCTCCAAAGTTGAATTTTTTTCTAAAAACCATTTAATAATAATATAATCTAATTTTTTGTCTTATTTTTTCTTTTTTATTTAATCTTATAACTTTACATCGCCTTCAAGGTTATAATAATAAACTGCTATCTAACAGTATAATTTTTTTAAAGTAATTCAAAAAGTAAAATCGAGAGATTTTGTCCAACAATTTTTGAACTATACGACATTAAAAAAATTATTAGCAGCTTATTTTAATCGTTTTTTATCGCTCTTTAAAATAAAATTATAAGCATATATGTTGGCCCATAATTTTTTTCACCGCTATTATTAATAAAACCACCACTATTTTAAATTAAAAAAATCTAATTTAATAAAAACGCATCTATTCTAAAAGAAAAAAATAAACAAAATATGAGTTACAAAAAAATATTTTACTAAATAAAATTAAAAAAATTACTATTTTTTGAGTTGCATCTAGACGAAAAAAATATCTACTTTTAGGGATTGGCAATTTTAATTAATCTGGATGAGATTCTATTAATTTAGATGAGTTTTTACTTATTTTTTTTTTAATATTTTGGATTGAAAAATACGAATAAATACTTGCTGCTTCAAGTGTTAAACACATTATTTATATTCTCAATAATTTTTCCAGCTTCATACGAATTCATTTGAAACACCAAAAATATTAATATTTAAAGGTGGCGGTGAAGTTTAGAGCCAAAGCTGTTTCTAATATACTTATTTAAATTAAACACCAGTTTAAATTTCAATTATTAGCTATTGTTTTAAAAATAATTACAATTTTTGGACATATTTTTTTAAATGTAAACAAAGGCAAAAAATGAATTAAATCTTTATATTTAGTAAAATAGATCGAACATTTATAGAAATATTACCAATTTTAAAGTTATTTTGACTTTTTTTTCTGAATTAGAAAAAAAATTTGAATCTTTCATCGAATATAACGTTTGACTTTTTTTTAATTATAAATTAATTTTTTAATTTTTGTACGATCTTTTTCACAGATAAAGATTCCTTTTAAAATAAACTCTTAAAAAAGTTTTATATTCTTTTAATGTATTCTCCAAAATTGAATTTTCTTCTTAAAAAGTTTTAATAATAATAATTTGATATCGAACAGCATAATTTTTTTGAAGTTTTAAAAAAAAGTGAAAATCAAAAGATTTTTTCCAACAAATGAACTATACGGAGCTATACGACATCGAAATAAACTATTAGCAGCTTATTTTAATCGTGTTTTATCGCTCTTTAAAATAAAATATTATGCCCATAATATTATATGGTCCATAATTTTTTCACCGCTAATTTTAATAAAAGAATCTAATTTATTAAAGTTAAATCTAGTTTAATAAAAATGCATCCATTCAAATTATTCATAAAAAAAATTATTATTTTTTTGAATTGCATGGGATTAGTACAGGGATAATTTACAGGAAAAACTTCTTTCTGCTAATAAACCAAGGAACAACTAGATTTTTTACTTTTCTTAATTATCAAAGTCAATAGAATATATGTACAAAATTTTTGCCAGGAGAGCCTATTTTTTTTACTTGACAAACTATCGAATATTCATTTTTGGATAAACTTTATTAAAAGCAAAAAACTCTCTGTTTCTTTTCTTTTAAGTAATCATCTACTGAAAAAAAAAATTAAATAATAAATGATTAAACAGATTATTTGCTTAATCAAAACCAGAGTTTTTATCAAGTCACAAGTCTCAAGTCATGTCCAGGTCAAATACTTTTATTTTTTTAAAAAGTCCAAGTCCGGACATGGAATTTTATTTTAGTGACTTAGACTTTAACTAGACCGCAGTCATAAATACCTAGAACGGTAGCAAGAACATTTGGCTACCACCAAAACTATATGGAACAGTAGCAAGAACATTTGGCTACCACCAAAACTATATGGAACGGTAGCAAGAACATTTGACTACCACCAAAACTATATGGAACGGTAGCAAGAACATTTGGCTACCACCAAAACTATATGGAACGGTAGCAAGAACATTTGGCTACCACCAAAACTATATGGAACGGTAGCAAGAACATTCATAAAAAAATTCTTTGATTTGGGCTCTAATTGAAAAAGAAGTCAGGTGGACTTTAATCTGGGACTTTTGAACATCTCTGATCAGAACTGTTTTCTATGCCACAAATTAAAAATAAACTAAAAATAAATTAAAATTAAATAAAAAATTTCTAATGCTTGACATGGTCAATATCTTTGAAATGACTTGGCACTTAAATCTATTCTGTATATAACTATTAAACAACTAATGAGGCATATTTAAATTTAAGGTGGTGTTCTTTTGCTGAGCTATAATATGTTTGTCCGAATAGTGAACGGAAAGGGCATCAAACCACAAAAACTAGTTCAAAGTTTCAACAGATACCTGCTTTCACCGGGTCCCAATCTGGTGATATGCGACGAAGGCCACATGCTCAAAGTGGCCACTTCAGCTCTGAGCAAAAGTGTATCCAGATTTGACACAGCGCGGCGCATAGTCCTCACGGGCACTCCGCTCCAAAACAATCTAATGGAATACCATTGTATGTTGTCCTTTGTGAAGCCCAATCTTCTGGGCACCATCAAGGAGTTCAAGAACCGGTTCGCCAACCCCATCAGCAATGGACAGCACAAGGACTCGACCGAGGCCGACGTGCGCTACATGAAAAAAAGAGCGCACATTTTACACGACGTCCTGGACGGATGTGTGCAGCGAAAGGACTATGCAGTCATCCGAAGTCTGCTCAGGCCCAAAAAAGAATTTGTTCTCAGCATTCGACTCTCCGACATCCAAGTAGACCTGTATCGCGCCTACATCCAAAAATATGGCATCGGAACAAAAATCAGCAAGACCAAAGGCGCTGAGTTGTTTCAGGACTTTCAAAATTTGTACAGCATTTGTTCTCATCCGTGGGTGCTCAAACTGAACGAAGTTAGGCTCCTGCGAAAAGAGGAAAAGCTTGCGGAGAAAAATTTTGTTGCCGATCTGGACGAGGAAGAAATTGTGAACGAAACCGAAATGGTGATAGATGACGATGTTGAAGAGACAGTGAATGGTGCCAATAAGCCTGAAGTGAATGGCGGAGGGGTGAACAGTGAAGAAGCGGCAAGCAAGCCTGTGGAACGCTGGTGGAAAAGCTTGATTCCCGGTGACATGGAATTTGACTTAAACATGGGCGGCAAACTGGTCGTGCTGGAGCGCATTTTAAAGTTGTGCGCCGAGAACGGCGACAAACTTCTGCTGTTCAGCCAGAGTTTGCTAAGCTTGGACTTGATTGAAATATTTTTGGAAAAGTTGAGCCACGACAAAAAGGACAGATGGAGGAAGGACGAGGACTACTACCGATTGGACGGTCAGACCGATGTGCACAAGCGGCAGAGCGATGTGGACAAGTTCAATGATGAGCGGAATCGCCGTGGCCGATTTTTTTTGATTTCGACAAGGGCCGGCGGCATCGGAATCAATCTGGTGGGCGCCAATCGATGCATCATCTTTGACGCCTGCTGGAACCCTTCCTACGACACCCAGTCCATTTTCAGAATCTACAGATTCGGACAAAAAAAAGACGTGTTCGTCTACAGATTTTTGGCCCAGGGCACCATGGAGGAAAAAATCTACCAGCGACAAGTGACCAAACAGTCTCTTTCTCATCGAGTGATCGACGAGCACCAAATAGACAGACACTTTACCAGCCAGGAAATAAATGAGCTGTACAAGTTTGAGCCTGATTTGTGGGACGGAAAGAGCATTGTTCATGACATACCAGATGACAGTTTGCTGAAATCGTTGCTGGTCGATTGCAAAAAATGGATTGCCAAGTACCATGAGCACGACTCGCTGCTGGAGAACAAGCTGAATGAGGGCTTGAGCGAGGAGGAAAGAAAAGCGGCATGGGAAGAGTACGAAAATGAGAAGAATGCCCAAAATGTGCACTCGGCCCACACTGAGCCATTCTTGCACAGCTCTTTGCACGGCCCTTTGCACAATTCTCTGCACAATCTTGCCAACGATCCGCAGTTTATGCGAATGTTTCCCAACGAGCTGAACAGAATGTCCGAGCCTTTCAACGCTCACATCCAAGCTATCCAAAGGGAAGAGTTGACCAAGCAAATTGAGCAGCAAAATGAGATGATGCGGCAGCATGAGCTCAGAAATTTCATCCAAAAAGAAAGACTCGCGGGCATTCAGGGCAACAGTCAGCCAAATTATCTTCAAAGAATGACCCAAATGTTCCAAAACAATCAGTTTAATTCTAACATTCGAATTCCGAGTGGACAACGAAACGAAAAGGCACTTTCGGACCTGTACAACGGCAGACAGATGCCGGCCCATCAACATTTGACAAGCATTCTCCAAGGTACTCCAAAGGCCAGCGTGAACGAAAACAAGCCGCGAGACTATGTGTCGCCGCAGCAAGCCAAATTTTTGAATTCTAGAAATTCGATCAGCTCGATGAACAAACAGCAAGCACAAGCTAGTCAACTGCCCAATTCCAACCAGAAACAGACTAGA
Source organism: Brachionus plicatilis (assembly GCA_010279815.1). Lineage (NCBI taxonomy): Eukaryota > Metazoa > Rotifera > Eurotatoria > Ploima > Brachionidae > Brachionus > Brachionus plicatilis. The sequence continues at coordinate 260,615 of QEOQ01000253.1, read as the reverse complement.
CCAATGAGGCCTAATCTCACCGAGGCCAAACCGATGGAATCTTAATCAGCTAGCCGTTAGAACGAGTTTTTTTTTGTTGTTGGAATTTTTTGGCAGTTATTTGGAACATTTAAGTTAAATGAAAGTTAGTTGTAAATTTAATAAATTGATTCGATTGATGTACATTTGTCGCTGAAACTAACATTTTGAACAAATCAACTGAAAATAAATGTGCTGTTTTTTTTTATTCATGATATTAAATAATAAAATAAAAAATTGTTTTTTTTAATCATTAATTTTAAATTTTTCCTCTATTAGAATGATTATTTCATTATCAGAATTATTTGGCAGGCGGACAAAATATTGAAAAAAAATAACATAGAAAAAACAAGAGACTTTGGATAAAACTTTAAATTGAAAAGCTAATCTTATTCATTTCAAATTAAGCTTAAAAATGAACAAAAATTTTTCAAAACAAAATAATAATTATTTATCACTAAATCGTGGATACTACTTTTTTTCACTACTACTTTTTTCACTAAACCAAAATGATACTTTTTGAATCATGGAACCATTATGAGACGGTTGGTCCAAAACAATAACCTTGAGGGCTTTAATGCCAAGCTAAAGCTTCACGTAGCGAGAGCACATCCTAATATTTATAAGTCAATTGAGGTCTTCCAAATCCAAGAGACAACAACTTTTACCAAATACAAACATGCTCTTTTAAATAGACCGGCTCCTCCTAGGAAAAAGTTGGACGTCGATAAGGATACTGAGCTGAAAGTGGTGATGAGGATGAAGACTTAGTGGACAGTTCTGACGAAAAGGACGCAGTTTAAAATGTTTTATTTACTTAAAATAGACTTAGATATCCTTAACATATAACTTTATTTTTGCATTTATCATAATATTAAATAAAAACATCAATTATCAGAAAAATTTTATACTATTTTAGGGGACGCAAAAAAGATACTTTTTTCGCTAGTCAAAAAAGGTAGTAATGAAAAAAGTAGTATGACTCCACCAAATACAATAAATAAAAATATAAATTAGTATCGTATAAAAAGATTATAAAATATTTTTAGAAGATATTGGTGATAATTTACTGATTGGTGAAGAAAAAAATTGAAAAAAATCAATTTGACTATTTATTCTTTGTATAATTTTCTATATTTTTGAATTCGATGTTGTTTCTTTTTATGTAAAATTTTTTCTACATTTTTTTTCCTGGTAAATTTGATGTTTTTTTTTCTATATTTTGTCTTTTTATATTATGTCACACTGTCAATTAGTTTCATATAAATTTTTAATGAGAAAAAGATTGGAAAAACAATTCATATAAAATCTTTTTAGAAAGGTAAAAAATTCGCTTTGAAATATGAATTAAGGCCCATAATTTTCCCCACCGCTAATTTTATAAAAATAAACACCTAAATTCAAGTTAAGACTAGTTTATTAAAAAAACCCTATTTCTGCTTACCCGAAGCCCTAATTCAGGGCTCTGCTTCCATTTAATTCATTCTTGCTCTTGTGTATTTTTTTTTTTATAATATTGTCATTACTTACAATTTGTCTATTTTAATTGTCTTTTATATTATGTTTTAACTTATTTTAATTTTATCTTATTTTTTCTTTACATTTTTATTTTATTTTCTTTATTTTTTAATCTGAAAGAGCTTTAGCTCGGCACAGATAAAATAAATAAATAAATAATAAGTGATGAAATCGAATTAGCTTTTAGAACACAAATTTAAACTTGAATAAATAAAAAATTTGAAAAGACTATCGAATAAAATCTTGAATATAAGATAAATTTGAATTTATATTTGATTTATTTTTTTTTTGAAATTAAATTCGAACTTAACTTTAATTTTAAAAAACAACTTGAATTTTAGATAAATTCAACTAATAATTTAAAAGTATTAAAATTTGAATAGAATATTGTAGCATTGGTTAAATCAGAACAGCTTTTTTTTAGTACCTGATAAGATGGATGTGACTTGTTAATCCAGAAAATGTTAGAAGAGTTGTGTTGACTGGTGAAAATCTGGCACACTTTTAGTATCCAAATCGAATTGAAATTCAATTTATTCAATGAATTTTTTTTAGTTAAATTTTTTTTGTTCAATTATTTTTTTGATTAATTTTTATTTTCAAATATTAAATATTGAGTATTTATTATATTCAGATTTTGATCCAAAAAAATTATATTTTCAAATTTTTCAGATTCGAATATTTTAGAGATTCAATTTTAAATTTAAATAAATTAATTTTCAAGTATATTATTCAAAAATATTTATATTCCAAAATTTAATTCAAACCTAATTTCCATTCGAAATGCTACTTATTTGAATATCGGTTTGGACATGCATATTCGATTTCATCACTATAAATAAAAATATCAATGAAATTAGTCTTGATCTAATTATAATTCATTTTAGTTATAATAGTGCAATTTTTTTAATAAAATCTAATTTATTTTTTGGGCCATAATTTTAAATCATTTCTTGGAGTCTTTCATCTTTGAACACATAAAGTGACTTTCTTTTTTTACCCGGTCCTCAGTTGAACAATTTTGTTTTCAATTCTGTTCTGTTCATTTATTTAATTATAAATTAGAACATAAGTTGAGGATGCTCGCACATTAATTGTGAAAAAACATTGTGCCAGGTTTCACAAAAATTATAAGTACGTGGTAAACAATCCGATCTGCGACTATGAACATTCCAAAAATTCGACGTTTATTACCTTACCTTATTCTCGATCTGGTGTACAAGCTTTCTTGGCGATATAAAAATAACTGGTAAATGGCTTTATGGCTCATGAGACTAAATTGTTTACGAGCAAGCAAGTTTCAAGGCAAGATGAAGAATTGCAAAAAATACCTTTGCTTGACGTAAAAAAAGACCAAGTCACCCTAATCGTACGAAATGTGATCATATATCATTAAGTAAAATTTATTTTCATTTTTATAATTAAAAATTATTCTATAAAAAAACATTTTAAAAATAAAAAATTGAGTGATCATTTAATATACTTCGGAGCTCATTTTCAATTTTTTTCAGAGCACGATTAAATTTCACCCCTTAATTAATTAAAATAAGATATTAAGAGCTGAAAATAAGTTAATAAAAAATCTTTAGTATGGATAGTCTTGTAATCATAAAATCTTAAGTGAAATATGGCGTGAAGGTACATACGCATGTTCATTTTTCTCCAAAAAATATACATGAAAACATTTAATTGGCATGGAAATTTGTATGAGGCTTGCAAAAACAACCAGATGCAGCCAAATGAGTATCATTTAAGAAAATCGTAGAATAGGAGGACCAAAGTAAGCCATAAAAGCTCTTTTAATTGATTAAACTTTGTTTTTTTAATAACCATTTATATTTTTATTAAAATATATTGATTATTTTTGTTACTTTAATAAAATGAAAACTATTTAAATATTTATATATTAATAAATTGGATATAAATGCATATCAAAAAGCTATAAAAATACTAGAAAATTAATTTTAAAGATACTGATCAAGTTACTAAAAATATTGATCATTTAATTTTTTCCTCATTTTGATCCTTCATCAGAGTCCTTAAAAAATTATATAATTAAATCCAAAGTTGTTTAAAAGTCTCAAGTCTCAAGTCAAGCCCAAGTCTGGACCTATTTTTTAAATTTTCATTCAAAAATCCAAGTCCAGGCTTTAAAATTTTGAATACTGAAGAAGAAGAAATTTATGCTAAAATTGCAACAAAATTCTGATATATGGCAAATCTATTGCATTAGACAAACCATTAGTTGTCCAACTTTTTTTTTTAATGACTTGGACTTTTTTTGGGACTTTTAAACAACTCTGATTAAATCATTGTTGCAAAGAGAAAAGAGTTTTTGAACCTTTCTTTGATTATGTCAAATTTGTAATTGTTGAGAAAGCTAAAATAAATGTTGAGAGTTTGTTATTTGGGAGACGATAAATTGACTTAATGGATATTTTTTTCAGTATTTGAGGCAAGAATTGAGATGAAGAATCTATAATAACTTAGATACTCAACAATTTACTTATAAATATTTAATTACATTTTTTTAATTTAATTTGCATGATTTGTGAGAAAGAATTTATCCTGTCTTGATAATCTCAATCAATCGAATAAATTCAATTTGAGGGTAAAAGCAAAAATTTTCATCAAAATTTTGTCTCAAGGAAGATTAAGCCGTCATTGCATGGATTTTGTTTATCAAAAAGACTCGAACTTTTCGTTTTATTTTTGGAGGGATTTCCAGAGAAAATTAAAAAATTTATTTTTCAGTCACATTTTTAGCCATTTTTTAATCTTATTAATGTAACTATTCACAAGCTTGGAAATGCGTCCAAGTATCCACTGAATATGTCGATTATTAAATATTCATTAACATAAAAATAATTTAATAAATTAAATTGCTTTTTATTAAATGTGTCACATTAAATATGAAAAATTATTTTTATACTAAATTATGATAAAAATCTTAATTTCGAATTTTTTTATTTGATAAAATTTATTGTAATTTTTAAAATAAAATCAACCTATAAAGTGAAGAAGCAAAGACTTGCAATAGCTCTATTACCAATAGCTCCAAACTTAAAAATTCTTTAATATTATGTTATTGTTAGTTTTACATAAAATTTTAATTAATAATTAAAAAATAACTCACCATCTTTGATGCTTTATTAAAAAATATTAAAGAAAAATAAATCTTAATAAAATCAAGATAGTCATGAATCAGCCCCGAAGAAGCGTTTGTTAAACAAATTATGAAATTTATGCTAATATTAAATAAGAACAAAAGCAATCTGAAAACAAAAGTCGGTATATTTTACTGCTATATTTTACGTTTATAATTAAAAAAAATTTAGAAATTGGTAGTTTCAAACTAAGGGAAAAGCAACAAACGATTTTTATACATTTTAAATAGAAGACATTTTTGAGGAAATCAATAATAAATTTTGTGGAAGTTGGAAATAGCGAAGTTGATAAAACTAAAATCCCATTCAAATATCAATGGTTGCAGAAGAGAATTTTTTTTCGAGCACTCTGATTATTCAAGTCTAGTAAGTAAGGTTCAAACTATCAATTCATCAAGTTTTTAATGAATTTATTTTTCTCTTTTTGCTTACTAAGCAACATTTGGAGTTTATGTTCTATATTAAATTTTAGTTTTAAAAATTTAAAGGTTTTTAAATATTACTTGGACCAATTTCTAAATTTCTAAATAGTTAAAATATTTTATGTGGTTTTGTTATTTTAGTTTGAAAATTTTAAATATTTTACATTTTTCAATGAAAAAATGTGTGCAAAAATGTCACATTTTTATGAAACCAGAAAAGCTTTAAAATAAAGTTTAATTTATTAGAAAAATATAAAATCAAATAATAAAGACCAAAACCAATCTTTGCCATAAAATCAATTTTAAAAATTTAATCCATTTTTTTTTCCTGAAAATTCAATCGCGTATTTAATTTAGATTATGCAAAAAAAATCCAATACCATTTAGTATGAAACTTATTTCAAATTGTTATTGAATATTGAATCATCTTTAGAAGGTATTAGTAATAATTTACTAATTGGTGACGAAAAAAATGAAAAAAAAAATAATTAGACTATTTATTCTTTTTATATTTTTCTTTTCGACATTTTTTTCCAGTTAAATTCGATGTGTTTTGTCTGTATTATTCAATGAAATTTTTTTTTATATGATGTCACACTGCCCGGCTGATACATTCATTGTATCACGTGAATTCAGTCTTAGCAAAATTTTCTAAAAGATATATTTTGTTTTTCTGATCTAAAATTCTCAATTTCTTTGTTTTTTTTTTTTTTTGTTGATAGTTTATTTAATATTTTTTTAATGGCTTTGAGTAATTAAACTCCTTTCACCATTGTTAGATAATTTTTTAAATAGTGTTAGAGTTTAAATAATTTCAAAAAGAATAAATGACAAATGGTTATTAAATTATCTTCCAATTTATATCAGCCGTTCCAAAGCGTGTTGTAAAGTTCGTTTCAATTCGATCATTTCAATTCGGTTCTTTGCCAATTACTTTTGAATGGAATGAAATAAACTGGTTCTGCGAAATGTTACAACCTGTAACAAGCTAGTTACACATGAGACCTAAGTATTGTAACATGATGTAACTTGATGTGTAACAAACTTGTTGCAGGTTGTAATATTTTGCAGAACAAAGTTTATTTCATTCCATTCAAATGTCGATGCCAAAGAACTGAATTGAAACGAACTTCACAACCCCCTTAAGTCATCGTCTAAGATACTTGTTTTTTTTTTGTAAAATGATTATAAATTTTTGTAAAATTAATAATTTCAATATTAATTAACATGCTAGTTCCCCCTGTCAATTAAAAGACTGATAAACAATACATTAATTCAAAATCAATTAAGATTTAATAAAAATTTTTAAGAATATATTTTAATTGTTATATGTAAAAAATTCAACACTATGATTTTTCAATTAGAATTTTTAAATATTTTATTTTTTTTTTAAATACTTCCCTGAATATATTTACTTATATCCATATATAAAAATTTTAGCGAATAAAAACAATTTTTTTATAAATATATTTTTTCTTTATCTTAATTAAGTATTTAATTAGGTGTTCATTCTTTTAATAAAACTACTGTTGAATTCACTTTTCAATTTAGTCATTTTAGGATTTGGAAAAAAAATTATTATTATTTTTTTGCAAACAATTCTTATATCAAAAAAGTTGATTATTAACAAAAAGCAATTTAAAATGCATGCAAAAATTTATGAAGTAAATTTAATTTAGTGATAAAAAGGAATTTTAGTTTCAAAAATATTCTTACGCCCTTGTGACAATGGTTATTTACGGAGAAAAAAAACTGATTCTTGACTGATTTTTGGGTGCCAGGAAAAAAATAAAACTTTGATTCAAATGCTAAAATGTTGAATTTTTTTAAATTTTTCAAAGTGTTCACTTTGTCTTTTTTGAAAATTTTATATAAATTAGATTGGAATAAAGTGATTTAAATTCCTTGGTTATTTTGTGACATTTTTTCAATTCCTTTTTTCTATATTTATAAATATATTTTATCAATTGTTAGCAAAAATACTTGTGATTTAGATAATTTTTTTCAAAAAAAAAAAATTTAAATATTTTTACTTAAGGAAATTTTCAGAAAAAAATCATATTTTCAATTTACCACCACAGAAAAGAAAAGGAAATAATTTAGTTAAATTTGTTGCACATTCCAAGCGCTTTTGACAATGTTAGCTAATTCAATCATTTTAAATTTAACACTTGAGCAAAAGAGAATGATAATTTTAGAAGAATTTATTTACAAAAATTAAAAAGAAAAAACATTTTAGAAAAATCTAATCATGAGTACGTAATTCTATGATTAACTTAATCAATCTGGAATCAGCCAAAAGCTCATTTTATTCAAAAACAATAAACTGTTCTACAACTAAATAAAACAATTTAAAATTTACAAAAAATGATTAGAAAGAAAAAAAAAAAAAAAACGAGCAAAAAAAATTATCTATTCCTCATCATCCTCGACATCTTCCTCTTCTTCATCGTCCACAACCGAATCTCCACGCGCTATCTTATTCTTATAATTTTCCATATCTCTCTCATACCGAGTTTTGTCCAGCGCCACTTTGGCCTCATACTGACCTTTCAATTCAGCCGAAACTTTGTTCCATCGCTCACCAAGCTCCTTGGCTGTCTCTCCGACTGAATACTGAGGATACAGGGCCTTGACATTGGGGCGTTCGTCAGCACAAAACAAAAAGAAGGCTGAAAGTGGACGCTTGGGCGCATTGGGGTCCTTCTTTTTCTTCTTTCTTCTACCACCAGCCTCAGTCGGTGGTGCATACGACGCCATTTCTTTGTCGTATCTTACTTTGTCTTTCACGGCCATGTCTGCAAAACGCTTCTTTTCTGGCTCATTCATTTGCTTCCATCTCTCAGCGCACTTTTTGGAAAACTCTGTAAAATTGACGCTCTCATTTGGATGCTTTTTTCTGTGCTCCTCGCGGCACATCTGCACAAAGTACGTGTAGGCTGACATGCGGCCCTTCGGCTTTTTTGTCTTCACCTCTTTCTCCTGGATGTGGCTGACCATGTTGGCCGTGTTAATGAAATTTGTCTGCTGCTGCTGCTGTTGCTGCATCATTTGCTGCTGCATCATATACTGCTGCTGATGGTTCATCATGTACATTGACGGATCCATGTCTCTGACCTGTTCTAACCAAGACTTGTATTTTTGATTTAAATTGAATTAGCTATGTTTTTTTTTTGTATAGAATGAATTGAACACGTTTTATATGAAGAAATAGTAAGAGTGAGTGTGAGTGTGTGTGTGTGGCTTGAAGAGTGCTATGGCTTAGTATAATGAGGCTTTGAGAGATAATTGGACTAAAATTGTAATAATTTATTTTGGCCGAGTTCGTTAGGCCATCGACAACAATGAGAAGGAGGATCGAATAGAAAAAAAATATCGATTTTAGTATGTCCGATAGTTCAATACGTTAATCCAATAGTGAAACAAAACACGCTGTTGATTCTTCATTAGCGTGTCTAGTTAAATGCATAGTTTTTCTTTTAAATAGAATGTTCAAATCGTTTGGTCATCGAATGTCTAGTTCAGATCTGGAGGAAATAAAGTATAGCTTGTCTTGCATGTCGCTCACAATCAGATGTAATTTTTGTTTTCCTTTTACACTATATTTTATCATGCAGGTAGATTAGTAGAGAGAACATTTTTTTTAGCCTTATTGGAGCTGGTTTACCATGTTTTATTTTTTGTGGCTGCGACAATAGAGTCAATTTAGATAGCACTAAATCACTTGGTGAATTAGGCTGCATTCAACGATTTTTAGTAAATTTATTTTTAGGAATTCACAAAAATTGGGGACTAAGTAAAATGCTCCCGATTTGTTTTGTTCCCAAAATTTATTGTCCTATGAATGTATTTTCTTTTAATTTGTTCACTTATGAAATTTTTCCCAAATTCAAAAAAAAATTTTTACCAAGCCTCAATAGCCCAAAACGCGGACTATAAAACCCTAAAATTACATTTGCTTTTTAGATAAAATAAGCTAGATTATTTATTCAAAAAGATGTTAATAAAAAATGTAACAGATAGAAAAAATAATTATAACATTAATAATTAAGCTATAGCAGACTAACTGAGGTGCAATGCTTTGTCTAGCCTGGCTATGGTAGCTATCTCATTTAACAATATATCTTAAAAAATTAAGCTAATAAGAAAAAAATATTTATTTTTGTTTCGAAAAGTTATCTAGTTTGTTTTTAAATTCATTTTTAGATTTTGCATTAACAACCCCACGCATTCACCACACAATTTGTCAGAAAGTTCTCTTTAGGCTGGTCCTTGTAATTTGCTTAGATCTCGTCGATCTCGTCTTGTCTTGAGTGTGGTCAACCCTAACATACTAAGTCTCTTATCATAATCCAGATTTCTTAAATTAAACACTAATTTCGTAGCTCGTCTTTGCACTTGTTCCAAAATTTTCAAGTCATTTTTAGTACATGGGCTGCCAAGAGGAACTATTCCCTCTAAATTATATATTAAATAAAATAAAATAAATAGTACATGGGCTGCAGAAGCATATTCCAAATGTGGTCTAAGAAATAAGACATGCAGCTGTCTAAAAGTGTTTACAAACCAGCACTTTAAGGTTTATCTAAGCTGACCCAAATAAATGTCTTTTATCATTTTTGTTATACTTTCCAAAAAAAATCATGTCTAGATTTAAATAAAAAAGACAATATTTATGTTGGGTCTCAACATATATATTATTTTTTATGCAGAAAAATAAAAATATTTTCAAACAAAAATAAATTAATTATAATATTTTTTATGATTTTAGATTTGATGAAAAAAATTCGTCAAAAATAATTGAATTTATTGACCAAAGAGTCAAATGAGCATCAAAAAGGGTCTTTAAAACCCCTTGGGCCTTTGAGTGTAAAGGCAGTTATTGTCAACAGGATTATATTGCCGAAAAAATAGCACGTTTAGGGCAAGTCACCGGCCGAATTTCCGTAGGGGTCTGGTGCGGAGCACTGGTTTTGGGATCCGGGTGCGTAGAAGTTGAGAGAACTTTCAACTTTTGAAATTTAAAATTTTAATTCCCAAATTATATATTTTTGACGGAAACGTGAACTGATAAAATTCTTTTTTTATTATTATATTTTATTATTTTAATTTATAAAAAACGGGAACGATTGTGTCAATTCATAAAAATTAATAAAATTAAACAAAACACATAGAATAAATTTTGGTAGAAAAATATTTCATAGAAATAAAGTAAGACAGCCTAATTAGTTTATGTGTGAACGGGGTGACAACTTTTAAATTAGCTTAGAAAATTGCTAATTTTCTATAGGCATTTGGATTTTTTTTTAAAAATAAATTTTTGAGTGTCCAGAGAATCTAAATAAAAAACAGCTTGTTGAAAAAATTTTTCTCTAATTTTTTTTTAAGTCAAAAATCAAATTGCTCAAGATGGGTCAGGAAAAAAATTTATTACATTTTTTTAGATGGACTATTTAAGAAGCGAATTTTGGAACCAATTCGTTTACTAGGGTATCACCCCATTAGTGCCGAAATTCACCTTGAAAATAACTCATTTAACCCGTATTAAACTTTTTAAAATACATGATCACCGCATTTTGGTTATTTTCAGGGCTAACCGGTTGAAAAAATTAGTCAATCGGGTTAACAGGACTAACCGAATTACCCCTCATCCCATTAACCCCAGTAGCTAACAGGGTGACCAAAAAATTTCGCGTTTTCTATCGTTACTGAGTCTTTAGGTAAATTATCAAAATTATTTCAATATGGTTGGTATTTTTTTCAATTAAATTTTCGTTTTATGTAGATTTAAGGAAAATTTTAAATATTTTTTTCAATTTATTTTCAATGAAAAATCACGACAAATTATTATTCTGATAAAAAAAAATAAATTTTTTTGAATTAATTTTCTTATTTTATCCCTTTTCTTAGAAAATAATTATTCTACGAAAAAAATCTACGAATTGAACGTTCACCAACGGGAACTACTTTCGTAAACAGTTTACGTTTTTAGCATTCGGGAGCAAATTCATAAAGAAACTTTCACAGGAACAATCTACTGATAATCAAAAATTCAAAGAACATCATTTTGGCGTAATAGACTGTCAAATTATTTTTTCAATCCTCTGTCTTTTGTAAATAAGAAAAAAATGGATCCATTCTGCATATGGTTCATTTTGGGCGCATTTAGCCTTTAAAGAAGACCTTAATTAAACTTTTCTTATAGTGTCGTTCTCAAGTTGTTAATGCATTATTACAAATTTAATTAAAATTAGCTATGTACATTTAAGCAACTTTGAAGACGGCGCCATAAACTAACACGTCAACAAAATGACTTATAAAAATGTTCATTTTTGTACATTCTGTACTCTCTGGTAATTTAAATTATTTTGCCATTTTCTTTTATATGCTTTTTTTACATTGTAGAGCATTCGTCAAGAAGTCTTGAACTTTTCGAGATTTTATTTTATAAATTTTATTAATTTTTATGAGGATCAATTTTTGTTAAGGAATTAAGGAAAATTCGCATTTAATAAAATTAAGTTCATGGAATAATCGCCGAAATTTGGAGAAGTTGAAGAGTTCCAGAGTATAGATTCCAGAGTATGATGAATGGGAAATGGGAAATAATAGACTAATATAGATTCAATTAGTGGGATATAACATTGTAGATAAGCATTGTTTACTTATTTCCAATTTTGAATTTATTTGAGAGAATTTAAAATTTGTTTAAAGTGGAAAGCATTTTGATTTGCACTAGAGTTATAAATTTTGTAGCTACATGCTTGGAGACATTTTCATTTTTCATCTGACAAGCCAGGTTTCGATTTCCTTTAGTTTTGTGTTTAGTTTGACTTGGTCCATTTAACAATACTGGATTTAATGACACCGGTGTTCTTTTTGTCACAAATTCCCATTCAAAATTTTCATTTCAATGATGCATTCTGATTCATTTTTTGTCTTTAAACATGTTATTCTATCTTTTTTAAAAAGATTTGATTCAATAAGGTTCTGAGTAAATAAAATCCTTTTATCATTTAATTAAAAATAATTCGGGATTAAAATTTGTTTTTTACGTAGTGGTAAAAAAAAACATCAGATAAAAAATGAATTAAAAAATAATCTAGGTTTTTGTGATTATTATTAATTTAATAATTTATTCCATGCTATCAGGATTATTAAAATATCCAAATAAAATGCTCAATTCGGGGAAAGATTTGATAAATTTGTGTTTTTTTTTTCTATTCTTGCACTTTTTTGCCAAAAATAACTTAAATTAACGCAAATATCGGCCAAAAAAGCTTAAGAATAATTATGTTTGGAAATAGAAGCAAACATCAAAACTGAGTGGGTGGTTTAAATATTAAGTATGATAAAAAAATAATTTAAAAATTATAATTTAAGCATTTTTTGAATTTTTTTTCAGATAAATTAATAATTTTTAGTTTTTTTTGCACACTCTTCATCAAAATTTATTTAAATTTCTTTAATTCTATTTAAAAGTTGAAGAAATAACTAAAATATTCATAGGACATCGGATTTATTGAATTTATTTTCATAGTTTTTATCAATCAGAGCTAATGTTTAGAAATTTAATTTAAAAAAAAAATTCAATTCTTAATTTGTTAGTATCTCAAGCTAAAAGTGCTTTTTGATTTTATTTGAAAATTTTGTGTTGCACTTTTTCTTTCTTTAAATTAAAAATATAATTTATTATAAAAAGCTGTCGCTTAGCAAGATGCATAGTCCATAGCAATGGATACAGAAATATAAATTGAATACTAAATTGAAAATGATTTAAGTAAGCTCATAATAAAGGACTTTAAAATATTTAATAAACATTGGCAAATAAGAGTAAAGCAACATCTCTGTTGGACAAATAAAACCTAAAGATCAGAATAGCGATTTGGTGTTTAAATCTTTCAGCTATGAGCTTTGAAAAATTAAGTTTAGATTTATTAAATGAATGCTTTATATTGAATCTCCATCTAAGATTTAATGTAATTTTGTAACCGAGAGTTTGGAAAATTCAGAACTTCATGGTAATTTAAAATTGTAATAATTTAATTCATAAATTTTTGTACACTAAATTTTGACTTAGAATTTTTTTAATTTAATGATTTTAGCAAAAAAAATATGGAGTCGAATTTTTTCGTGTTTGTTGAAATCGTGTTTAGAAAATAAATTTTCTACAAATTGATACAATTCAATAATGAAGAAAATTTGGAAAAAAAAATTTAGTTAGTTGCTTCGGCAGCTTTAAAAACGAAACTAGAAAAAAGAAAAATATTTTTAGAATTTTTTATTTTTAAATTATTTATCCAAATTAAAATTGTGCAAGATTAAAAATTTCAAAAATAAAAAGCATATAAATGTAGTGATAATATACTATTATTTTCTTCATAAAAATTCAATTTTGGAAAATTTATAAAAAAATTATTTCATTTTATTTAGATAATTAAGATTTAAAAAAAAATGGATTCAAAGACAAAAAAACCCAAGGGCCGCATGTCAGCCTACACGTACTTTGTGCAGATGTGCCGCGAGGAGCACAGAAAAAAGCATCCAAATGAGAGCGTCAATTTTACAGAGTTTTCCAAAAAGTGCGCTGAGAGATGGAAGCAAATGAATGAGCCAGAAAAGAAGCGTTTTGCGGACATGGCCGAGAAGGACAAAGTAAGATACGACAAAGAAATGGCGTCGTATGCACCACCTACTGAGGCTGGTGGCAGAAGAAAGAAGAAGAAGAAGGACCCCAATGCGCCCAAGCGTCCTCTTTCAGCCTTCTTTTTGTTTTGTGCTGATGAACGCCCCAATGTCAAGGCTCAGTATCCACAATATTCTGTCGGCGAAGCAGCCAAGGAGCTTGGTGAGCGATGGAACAAAGTTTCGGCTGAATTGAAAGCTCAATATGAAGCCAAAGTAGCGCTCGACAAAACTCGATATGAAAGAGAATTGGAAGGTTACCAAAAAAGATCAGCCGATATAGCAGCTGACGAATGCGAAGAGGAGGATGAAGAGGAAGAATAAATAATCAACTGTTTCTGTCAGAATCTACCATTAGATTAATTGCTTTTAGAGTTTGAAGTGTTTCAAAACTGTAAATACTTAATTGTAAATTTAATCTATCTTGGTCGATCACATTTAATGAAATGGTTATTTTTTTGTGTAAACTAGTAAAAAATTTGAAATTTTGTGAATAAAAATTTTTAATATTGTAAAATAATTTTTTATTTTTATAATTAAATGATTAATTAACAAAAAATAGTTTTAAAGAGTGTCATTTGTTGTTATATTGTCAATGAAAGGACTCTAAACCAGTTTGGCGAAAAATGGAAAAAATTAAACGACTTTTTTAATGGAAATAATTTTAAAAAAATTTCCTAATAGATCAAATTTTTTAATTTTTTAAATCTTTGGTTGTTCTTTATTTATATCTTTAATTAATTTGAAAAAAATACTATAAATCCATTCACAAGCTTCCGGTAATCAGCGAAACTTAAAATAAAAAGAATCAAAGCTAAAATATAATGTCTTAAAAGCTACAGACTAGAAATTTATTCGTAAGTTCTTCTCCAATAGAAATTATACCTATAACCAACTCTGTTGAGTAATGTGGACATTTCTTTTTTTATTCTATTTCTTGATATTTTTAATATTTCTTTTCTTTTAACTTCCATTTATTTTGTTTTATTAAATCAAAGGAATTAGAATTTAAATTTAAAGCCAACCAAAGAAACCAAAGAGAAGTTCGATTCTTGGAATTAAATTATCATATCATTGAAAACAATTTTTTATAAAGGAACTATTCCAATAAAATATTATTAGCTTTTTAAAATCATTTAATTTCATAAATTCCTGATGATCATGCCAGACTATTTAATCAAATAAACGAAATGGAAAAATAAAATTTTTAAAATTTTCTTTAATCATCGGTTTATTTTTTGTACCATCAGAGAAAAATTTTACTTTATAACTTAAAAAATTCTTCATTTAAAGATTTTCAAGTATTAAAAAATCCTGCTTAGATATAATATGGCTGTTCACATTTTGTTGCCAGTTGATTTTCCATTATAAATTTATTCTGTCTAGAAGCATAATAAAATACTAAGAACGTATCTTAGTCGAATTTTTCAGAAACTTAAAAATTTTTAGAATTTCAATCAAATATACTCTTTTAATTTTTTTCCTAAACTCGTTGAGTTAAAATCAGCTTTGATAGTAATAATTAAAAATTTATGGAAGTCAGTAAATTTCACTTAAAATTTTATCAGAAATATCTATAATATCATAATATCACAGCCGCTTCTTCATCAAACAATAGCCATTTCTTTTTTTTTTACACAGAAATACAAATTATAAAAATCAATTGGATAAACTGAAAAAACTTTTGATTTTTCTTAGCTTTTTTGATTCCATTGATTCAATGGAGGCGATGAGTTTAAAAAATGAATTTATCTTATTGTTGCAGTCTTCTTTGATATTCATTAAATATTCTTTAGCTGAATTTAGCATGAGCTTGAATTAAAGGACCATCGAGAGTAATTGAATTTCGCGCTTATGTGTCAAGTCCGGACTTTTTTTTTCAAAAGCCAAAGTCAAAGACTCTTACCTTTTTAATTCCAGACTTGGACTTTAATTTTAGTGACTTTGACTTTAACTAAGGCGTCAAAATTGCTACCTTAAACGGAAAAATATTCATGTGGCTCAGACTCTTAAAAAAAAGAGATCGGGCTTGGACTTAAATATAACTCTCTCAATCTCTTTTAACAAAAGACCATTTTTTGTTCATTAATAAAATTTTTTATTCAATTCGGTATGAATGTCAAATATTCTTAAAAAGTTCACTTATAAGATAGCACTTATTAATATTTTATTTGAAAATAAATCAAAAACAGAACTCAATTAGCTAAATAATTTCTTTTTTTACACTAATCTAAGCATAAAATGCAATAAAAAAAAGAAATTAATTTTTTTAAATTTTTCAATTAAAAAAAATTAAATATTATTTCGTTAAATATTATCTGACCTAGCAGCTCTGTTGAGGTCATTTAAAAAAAAAAACTGTCAAATTGATTGAATATTTCTGAATGCTCATAGACAATGGGAATATTTAAAATTAAAAATCCTTTCTGTACTCTTCTCCTTTCTTATCCTTTCTGTAAAAATCCTTTTTGTTCTCTTTCTAAAATTTAATTTATTTGGCCCTGTTCCTTTTTGTACTTTCTGTACTTTTTCTTATTAAAAATAAAGATTATATATAATTAAAATTTAAATTATTAATATTAATTTGAGCTAAAATTTATCTTATCTTTAACATAACCGAATTCCTAAACCAGGACTCCGCTCCGGATCCCGTTTTTTTTTTATTATGGTTATTAAAATACTGATAGAGTACAAAAAGTACAGAGAGAAAAAGGGCCAAATTTAATAAAATTTAGAAAAAGTTCAAAGAGGAAAACGTTTTTTTAATAGTTGAACCTCATTGTCTATCCATGAAAAAAAATAAGATAAATATAACACCAATTAAATACAGAGATTAAAATATAATTTTTGTAGGATTTTTTATCAAAAATAAAAATAAAATAATCATTTTTCCGATTTTTCTTTGAATTCAATGCAGAAAAAAATTATTTAAGCTTTAATGTCGCATTAACATTAAAAAACTTGATGTTTAAAGCACATCTTTAGAGAATGGAGTGTAACTTAAGAATGTTTAAGCATGAGCAAGATTAAATATTTAGGCTTATAATCACTTGAATTTATAGATTGTTTATTTTGTGACAGAAATGGTTAAAAAATTCTTTATTTGAAATGGTTTAATAAATTAAAAATTTTGTATTGAAATAAATCAATATTAAGTCATTATTAACCCTAAAAAGAAAGCAAATTCTAATACCAAAGAATTTTTTCAAAAATTTTTGTAAATTTAATTTTGATTGGATTTTATGTAAAGAAGAATCGTAATTTAAAATTCTAAATTTAACCATTTTTTTAAGAACATAAATTTTCAAAATTCTTTTGTTAGGTCTATAAATTTATGTCTCTTAAGTGATCGGAAATATTTTTGTATATAAAAACCAATACTAGTTATTATAAAGGTAAAGCATAAAAATTGGTTATTATTTAAATTCAAAAATTTGATAAGTCACTTAACGAATCACATAGAAGCGAGACTTAAAATTCTTTTTTTTGTCTTAATTAAATATGTGCATCTAATAAAGCAAAATTAATGCAATGTTCAAAAGCATTTAAATTAAAACTTCCAAGCATCTAAAATTTTTTTAACTTTTATAGTTCCTATGGTGAATTTTTAATACCTGAATAAAGGATCTCTTTCGCTTTTTATAGTTAAATTTTAAGTGATTTAAAATTTCATTTAGATAATTTAAAGAAATGGATTCAAAAACAAAAAAACCCAAGGGTCGCATGTCAGCCTACACGTACTTTGTGCAGATGTGCCGCGAGGAGCACAGAAAAAAGCATCCAAATGAGAGCGTCAATTTTACAGAGTTTTCTAAAAAGTGTGCTGAAAGATGGAAGCAGATGAATGAGCCAGAAAAGAAGCGTTTTGCGGACATGGCCGTCAAAGACAAAGTAAGATACGACAAAGAAATGGCGTCGTATGCACCACCGACTGAGGCTGGTGGCCGAAGAAAGAAGAAGAAGAAGGACCCCAATGCGCCCAAGCGTCCTCTTTCAGCCTTCTTTTTGTTTTGTGCTGATGAACGTCCCAATGTCAAGGCCCTGTATCCACAATATTCTGTCGGAGAAGCAGCCAAGGAGCTTGGTGAGCGATGGAACAAAGTTTCGGCTGAATTGAAAGCTCAATATGAAGCCAAAGCTTCGCAAGAAAAGCAACGTTACGAAAGAGAATTGGAAGATTATAAAAATAAATCTTTAAACAATAATCCTGTAGATTGTGATGAAGAAGAGGATGAAGAATAAAAATAATGAAGAAGAATAAAATGTGTTTTATTTATTCTAAATAATAATTCCTTATTAAAATTTCTAATTTTGATAAGAAATTACATTTAATAAGAATTAAATGCCTTTTTTTTGTATATATTCACATGTTATAAATTGTAAATATTTCAGTGTATATTTTAGCACTCAAAATGATGGTCCGCTTTAATGGGAACCGCATGTTTTTTTTTAAAAACTGATGTTCGATTATAAACAATGAAAACTTTTTTGCTTTAATTTATTTGTAACTTAAATAAACTTGAATTATAATTTTTCTTGTAATTTCTCATTTACTTATTATTAATGTCAATTCAAAATATTTATTTGAACTTTAATAGGAAAAAACTATCTCGTTTTTTATTAAGAATAATCATTTTTAAACAAAATTTATTAATCTTTTATTTAAAAATTAGTGTTCTCTTTTTTAAATTTGATCGACGCTTTTTTAAAATTTAACCAAAAAATTAAAAATAGATAGTTAAAAAAGCCATTATAGGGAAAAAATTTTATTTTAATTAAATATTAAAAATAATACATAAAGTATATTGTGTCATAAGAACGTTTTATCATTCTGAATAAAACTCTCTTTTGAATTTACATAATAAATATTTATTATTTATTAAGAAAAAAATTTTAATAATTTATGTATTTTGTCACCCAAATATCGGATCAGGATGATATTTTCTAATTTTTTAAATTATTTATTTATCAAAAATTTTAAGTAAAAAATATCATTTTTAAAATTTATACATAAAAAAGCTATTCATAATAGAACCGTGATTATGTTGAACCTATGTATTGTGCTTAGAAATATTTATTACAAAAATAAATTTTATTTTCTATTAATGATCTATTGTTTAAGTGCACTTAAACAGTTTTGTGAAGTTCAATATAAAAGAACAGAACAAAATGATAAAAAATTTTAAACTTTTTTGCAAAAAGCTTAAAATTGTTGTTGAAACATTCAAAGTTGCATCAACTGTCTAAGTCTGCTAATGATGTGCAAAATCTCTGCAAAATGCACTGCGCTTGAATACATTGAAATCTAATTTCTGCTAAATTTGCAGAATTTTAAAGACCTTGATAGCTGATGCAACTTTGAAAGTTGCACAATGTCGTAATCACGGAACTAATTTTAAACTTATTCTAAACTTATTCTTAATTTTCAATTTTTTATTATTTTGTTTCTGTTCTTTCTTCCATTTTGTACTGAATTTCACAAAACCAGTTAAACACAAGAAAAATTTAAATTTTATAAAATATTGTGTCCTATGAACTAAAATAAAAAGTAAAGATTAATTGATGCCTTTAAAAAATAATTTAGATATAATTATTAAAAAATATCGGGTCTATTGAAGTATTTTGATAACCAAAAATCTGCTCATTACAACCAAAAAACAGATTTTCACACACAACATCTAAAATTTTTTTTTTTTGGTTGTGAGAATTTTTTTTTTGTGTGCATTGAGAATTTTTACAAAAAATATTTCACATGAAAAAAAAAGTAAAAAAAAAATTAAATAAAAAGTACAATAATAAAAATAAAAATAAAATCTAAAAAAGGCACTGATAGAGTTTCAAATAGAATTGATAATGATAAAAAAGGCTCAGATGCCAAACAAGGTAAACGTAAAAGAGGAAGACCGCCAAAATTAGACGAAATTAGATAATAAAATTAGACTCTTAATTCATTTTTTTTGTGTGTAATTTAAAATAAAATTGATTTTATAAAAATTTTAGTAGTTTTGATCTAGATTTTTTTTTGTGAGTGAAAACCAGTTTTTTGGTTGTGAAAACCAGATTTTTGGCTGTCAAAAGACTTTTGCCAAAAATATCTAAAAAAAAAAAAAACGTTTATTAATTTGGTATATCATATGCACAAAAACGATTGTCTTGATTATCCTTTGCCTCGGTAGGTGAGTGAATCTATGAGTTAACTCTAAGCAAAATCTAAAAAAATAATTTTTTTAACTAATTTAGAAAAATAATTGCTAATAAATTGTTAACATAGTCATCAATCTAATATTAATTTACATTAATCAAAAGATAATAATATTTTGTATTTTTGACTTACACTACACTCAAAGGCCAATATTCTTAAAACGTTAATGAAGGATTAAAAAAAAAACCCTTTAATAAAAAACCCTTTTTTTATAAAATAAACAGCAATATATTTTAGATTTTAAAAGATTATAAAATGAAAGAGCAAATGTTAATTATCTTTTAAGTAAGAAACTGAAAATTTAATAAAATTTTTCCAAAATTCTAGTTTAAATTCATAAATTTGACGGGGATCATAGATTGTTAGTTCAATTATCTCATTTGATTAAATATTTTTTATTAAGATTTGAATCAAAAGCATAATTAGCTTGGCCTTTAATTTATTAGTCTAAAAAAATTCACAAGGTTACCTCTTTAAAAAAAGAAGAGAACGGATGAAGAAATTATCAGTAAGCGTTTGGCAAAAAAAGTGGGAGGTATGTTTGGTTGATAAAAAATTATTTTAAAGGATATAAATTTTTTTTTTTAAACTTTCGTATAGCACAATTTTGGTGTTTATCGTGCAAATCAATAAATAAATAAAAATGATCGTAATTTCAGTATTCTTATTTTTTAAATACATGAAAAAAGGTATTTCTAAATTCAAATACAAATTGAACAAAAATTCTTTCTTTTTTGATGAACTAAAATTAGTTAATAAAACGTACTTAATAAAATATTGCAAAATAGTGCAACATACTTCGTTGCACCTTTTTTACTTAAAATTATTTTTCTCATATTAAAAAAAAAACTAAAAATAAAACATCAATTAGATTAAAATTGGTTAATTATTTAATTTACTAAAATAAAAGAAAATAATGATTTTATTTTAGTTAATAAAGATGCAATAAAGTATGATGAATTATGTTGCAGTATTTTAAAAAGTACGTTTTATTAACTTAAATTTTAATTCATCAAAAAAGAAAGAATTTTTATTCAATTTGTATTTGAATTTCACAATACCTGAAAAATAATTATTTATAATTATTAACATTTTAAATAATTTTTTCAAAATAAAAATATTTAAGATCAAAAATTGATTAAATATAATATTTTTTAAGATAAAATTTTAGAAAAAATTTAATTTTTTGATGGATAAAAAGAATTACCATTAAGAATCGAAAAATTCGCTTCGCTTTAAAAATTAAAAAAAAACTTTTTTAAAGACAATTTTAAATTCACTTCATTTCAACTTTTAAATACCTTTTTGAAAAAAAAATAATTTATTGCAATGTGCATTTTGATTTTATATTCAAATATTTCTTCGTTTTTATAATAGAAATGGTTACAGTACTATTATTTAGATTTTTATACAGTCTTTTTTTAAATTAAGAAAAACAAAAATAATAGCAAGATATTTAAGAAAAATAAATTATTTAAATTTATTTTAGATTGTTGAAGAAATGGATGCAAAGACAAAAAAGCCCAAGGGCCGCATGTCAGCCTACACATTTTTCGTACAGATGTGTCGCGAGGAGCATAGAAAAAAGCATCCTAATGAAAACGTGAATTTTACAGAGTTTTCGAAAAAGTGTGCTGAGAGATGGAAACAAATGACCGATTCTGAAAAAAAGCGTTTTGCTGACATGGCCGAGAAGGACAAAATAAGATATGACAAAGAAATGGCGTCTTTCACACCAATAAATGAGTCAGTTGGCCGCAAAAAAAAGAAAAAAGATCCAAACGCACCCAAGCGTCCTCTTTCAGCTTTCTTTTTGTTTTGTGCTGATGAACGCCCCAATGTCAAGGCCCTGTATCCACAGTATTCTGTCGGCGAAGCAGCCAAGGAGCTTGGTGAGCGATGGAACAAAGTTTCAGCTGAAGTCAAAGGCCGTTATGAAGCTAAAGCTGCACAAGAAAAGCAACGTTATGAAAGAGAAATCGAAGATTACAAAAAAAAGTCAGCTAGTCCTGATGTGGATGAAGAAGAAGAAGACGATGAAAAATGACTTCAGTCACCATTCCATAAGCTATATTGTTTTTAATAAACAGTTTCAAGAAGTTATTTTTCTTTTAAATGTAAATATTCTTTTGTAAGTTCAATTGAATGTTGGATGCTCGAATAGAATTCATGATTTAGTCGAATTCTTTTTTTAATTAACCAGAAAAGTTGAGTTCTTGTGAATAAAAATTTTAAAAATTTATTTTCTTTTAAATTTTATGTATTTAATAAGATTAAATCTTTTAAAAATGATCACCTTTTGCTTTATTTATTTTTTGGTAAAATTTTATAGTTTTTAGTTCAAAAATAAAAATGAGCTCAGAATTTTTTGAATTGTGAAGAATTTTCGATTAAAATTTAATTTTTTTTCATGGAATCTAAAATTTTTAAAATTTCCAAAAATAAATTGATGATGTCCAGATACAGATTTATCACTCCTAATATGTATTCTTCTGGGCTCAATTTTTTCATGATCATTTGAGTGTCATAGACGATGAATCCAGAAAAAACAAATGCGCCTAGTATTGCCAATAATGTATGCATCATTTCATTTTGAAAGAAAATCTTCATAAAAATTTTAAAAAAATAATTAAATTTTTCTTAATACTCTACTTGAAATAGGCCTCCAAATATTAATAGCAAAAGTAAGGATGATAAAATTGCTCCACCAGCTTTGAAGTCTCGTTTAGTTTGAAAAGTATACAAAGTAAGTGATCCAACAACTAAACTGGTCAAAATGAAAGCTTGCACCACAATCCATGTTTCATAGAAAGAGGCTAAAGCAAATTTAAAAAATATTTATCATTTTAAATCTTTTTTATCTAATTTTACTTATTAATCCTACTGAAATTGATTCAAAGAAAGTCTAAGATATTCGAATGTTAAAGTAAAAAATTAAAAAATTATTTAAACTTACGAAAAGAGCTAATAAATGATAATTCATTGGATAGTTAGTACGATTTATCATTAAACCGATCAAAAGAGCAAATGTGACTACAAAATTGAATATCATAATCCATGGGCTAATAAAAAAAATAAATAAAGTAATGTAATAACATAAAATATTTACTTTTCCTTAAGGATTTCTTGAAATCCTGGAGAGTTTATTATAAATATGCAGACAATAGATGTGAAAGCCAATTGGGAGAATAAAATTCCGTATACTTTTCTCAAAAATCCCAAACGAATGGTCACATGAGACTGAGCAACATTTGATCCGTACATAAAATCGTCTACGATTGAATGGTTCGATCTAGTTGGATCACCTTCTTGGTGAATTACTCGGTCTTGATTCATTTTTGAAAATATTTCTTCTAAAATAAATTAATTTTGAAATTTTTTGCGACCTCCTAAAATTTTTTAAATGCTAAATGAAAAATTTTTTTTTCTATAAATAAATTAAATTTATGATAATTTTTAAATGAATAATTTCTCTGTGCCTAAAATGCTTAGATTCATATTTACTTCATATAGCAGAAATTTACACACTCCAAATAATGAGTTAAGAAAAAGGAAGAAATCTTATTTCTTTTCTTAACTCTAATCTAAAAAGATTTTATTAATTAAAAAATGACTAGTTTCTCACATAATGAAATAAAAAATGTGATTGTATAAATTTTTTAAAGTTTTTTCTTAACTGGCTTGCCTTATCGGTAAGAGCATGCCTAAGCGATCACAAGTCACTACTAGAGGTTACTGAGAACATGTACCTTTATACAAGATAATTCCCATATCCAAAGAGGAAATTTGGCGAGGAATTTTAGTAAAAAAAAGTTAAATTCTTTAATTAAAGAAAATTGATGATCGATGGTTCCAAAATTTAGATTTTTTCATAAATTTAAGCTTAAATTTAATAAATAAAATATTATTATGCTTCAATTTCATACCAAAGTTTTTTAAAATATGTGAAACCATAAAATATTATGTTCTTAGAAAACAAAATAAAAATATTAAAGAAAAAATCTTTTATAAAAGTTATTAAAAATTTTTTGTTATCAAAAAAATTCAACATAATGCAATCATCAATTATTTTTTTTTAATTTTCTTTGAAAAAATAATATAATAATAACTATTTTTATCTTCTTCTCTGTCAAAAATTTCATTACTTTCAAAGATCTCTTTGAACCCAATTTGTTTAAAACTTTCAAATATAGAATTTCGATTGTGTGAGCAATATTTTTCAATAATATGAATCTCATATTTTTAATTTTCATATTAGTGGTAGTTTAAACGACTAGAAATTGATTTTATAATTAAATTAGTTATTTTATTAACATTATTAATTTCGGATTTTTTTTAAATTTGAAAATTAAATTTTCATTCCTATTTTGATTTTAAAAAAAGCAAGCAATTTTTATTTATTGAGTTATTTTAAAAAATAGACAATGAAAATATATATTATATTTTATGATTTAATAAATTAAAACAAAAAAAAAGTTTTAATTTATTAGATCATAAATATTATGCAACTCTGATTTAAATACTAAAGAATCAATTTGATTTTGATTTTCTACTTAATTTTTTATTTTATTTTATTAAAATTTTTATTTTTCGCCACGATCTTTCCGAATATCTTAGGTTTTCATTTAAACTATTTTTTCATAATAAAATGCCAAAATTTTAATTTCAATTTTTAATTTTAATAAAGTTAATTAAAAGAATATTTTAAAAAATTTCTAATTAAAATTAAGTTATAATCTTATTATAATTAAAAATTTGTATATATTAAATACTAAAAAAAGAGACAATTAATTAATTTGGGAAATTTTTCTTAATCTTTGAGAAAAAATATTGTGCCAAAAAATTTCAATTTTAAAAATTTATTAATTTAATAGTTTGAGTAATCTCAAACTAAATTATTGAAAATTAAGGAAAAAAAAGCTTAATATCTTTTTGGAGGCTTTCGGTATTTTTTTCGTTCATCGATTGTGATTTCATTGAAATTTTCGACAACATCATTTAAATCATTTTCTCTATTCTTTTTTAAGCGATCAATCTTTCGAATCGGACTCTTTTTCTCCGGCTCAGAAAAAGAAAACAAATTTTCTTCTTCTTCAACTTCGTACTCACGTTCTCTAACTACCTCTTTTTTTATCACACCATTTTTCTTTTTTCTATTCAATTCCGAATCAAAGATAGGCTCTTTTCTTCTACGATGTCTTTCTCGTTCATGGTCCTGATGGTAATCATAGCGATCAAGCCGGTCATAAATCGAATCATCTGAACTCTGACGACTGTAGACAGATTTATCCGGTACCAAAATTTCTTCATACTCATCCAAAATTTCACATCTATCCGAGTTGTACCAATCAAATGGTGGACGGTAGTACACTAAAGTCCTAGTCGACTTTCGGTCTACAAAATTATCACCCAATAATGGGTTGAAATAAGACTTTCCTCTATTACACCTGCGCCTTGCGTGATCTTGTCTTTCCATTTTTTCTGAAGATTCTCTGATAGGATTTCTTGACTTAGGTTGCTCCTCGTTTAGAAACCGGTGAGTTGACCTATCAGCCTCAGATACACGAGCTTCCTTAATAACTTGAACCGGTATTCTGATCACGTCATTTATTCTTTGATTTTCTGAGTCACTGATTCGAACCTTTTTTGGTTTTTTAAAATTCTTGCCATACTTGTACATTTTCTAAAAAAAATTCAATTAAAATTGACTCTAATCATCAAAGCTAATGAGAAAAATAATTTCTTAGAAGATGATGACTCGTTTCACAGTGACCAAGCAAAAAAGATTGTAGAAACCTAAAATTTTTGTATAAGAAATAAAAAACTTTAGTAAAATGTTTGAATTCTTTTTTTTGTTTTTATAATTTTAATTAAACAAAATTGTTGATGTTCTTTAGTTACAAGAATCTGAAATAGTTCGCTTAATTTGTATTGAAGTAAATACATTAGTTAGCATTCATTTATTTTTAACGCTTCATTTAATTTAATTTTGATTCAAATTACTTTTAGAACCAGCAACACAATTTTTTTGTGCAAACTTAATTAATTTAAATTAATGATTGGAATTTTGATAGATTTCAAAAAGATCCGAAAAGCGCGTAGAATATTCAAATTTGACTCATATTTATTTTTAGATTTTTTTATTTAAGGATTAAAAAAAAGCGAAATTCTTAAAATAATTTAAAAAAAAAGAATTAAACAAACGAAATATTTTTGATTTTCTAAATTAATTTTATTAAGATCAGAATTCACCTAATTTTTCAAAGTATATAAATAAATCAATTTTAATTATCTCATTTTTACTTTTTCGTCTTTAATAAAACCAAAAATAATTGATTAAAAAAAAAAAAAATTTAATACTAATGAGCCAAAATAATTTTTCAAATCATTAAAAATTGTCTTGATATTCTTCTCATTCTTTTTTTTAAGTTCATTACATAAACCTTTGATACTTGTCATGTCTTTTATCAATTTGATTCTTTATTTTATCTTTTAAATTTTAATCTGAACAAGGTAAAGTTAAATACAAATATAAAAATGAAGAAATACACTTCACTCGTTGGGACACTAAGATGTTTAAGATTGTATACAAAACCCTCGTTCAACCAGTCATTGAATACGCAGCCTGGAGTTCGAACAACAAATTAGAGACACAAATATTCCAAAAAGTAATATATAGTCACAAAAAGTGGTCCAAAACTAAAGAATAAATTTTACAATGAACGATTTAAAGGAATTCCCGCTAATTCTGAATCAGATTCACTTGGTCCAGTAAATGATTCGAAGAAAAAACTAAACAGACAATTTTTTCGATATTTTACTCCATGAAATAAGTTTCTCTCCAATCGCCCTGTGCCAATGTTGAACAGGTAGCCGGATGAGACGAATAACGTCGAAACATGCTGACCAATCTAAGATCGAATATGACATCTACAAAATCAAGAAGCCAAACAAAAGTCCTTGATAGATCAACTGCATTTGCAAGTCGTTGCAGATTAATTGTATTTTTAATAATAATAATAACAATAATAATAATAATAATAGGTGATATAATTTTTTAATTTTATTTTTAAGTTCAATGATAAATAAAAAAATTATATATAATAATTTTTTTTTTTTTTTTTTTATGATAATAATATCTGAATGCTGGAGAATGACTGACAGTGATCTTCAAAAGATCGAAGTATTCCATAACAATTGCCTACGAAAAATTTTGAGAATCTTCTATCCTAAAGTTATTACAAATGAGGAGCTGTACAACAGATCAAGGTCCGAACCAATCTGCAACATTATACGCAGAAGACGACTTAAGTGGCTTGGTCATGTTCTTAGAATGTCAACAGACAGAATTCCTAGAGTTGCACTATTTTGGACACCTCAAGGAAAGAGAAATGTTGGAAGACCAAAGATGACCTGGAGGAAAACAGTTGAAAGAGATCTGAGAGAGATGAAACTCACATGGGGACAAGCAGAAATTGTTGCTAAGGATAGGATAGAATGGAGGGGACGTGTGGACGTCTTATGCTCCACTGGGAGTAGAAGATAGAAGAAGAAGATATGATAATAATAAAAATAATCATTAGTAATGGTATAAATAGCTCTTAATTAAGTTTGTGAATTTTTTTAACTATTAATTACTCTTGAATTTACAATATCTTTTAGTCTTTTAGTTAATGGTTCCGAAATTTTGAGACTCAAAATTTCTGTTTTTAAAAAGTTGTAATGATGAAGATTTAAACATTAAACTTTTAAATAAACTTTTTTTTCAATGCAGCTTTCAGTGTAATATTTTTTTCTTGAATCGAAATTTTTTTGAAAGATTAAATCAAATAATAAAACATATTAAATGCCTAGTGTAAGAAGATTTACCATGTTTACAATTATTTTGTGTCCGCCATTTTTTTTTAGATGACCAACGCTTTCTTAATTGGTGAAAATTAGAGTATTAATAAAATTTAGATGACTCTTTATGATAATTTCATTATAGCTATAAGGCAAATAAAATTAATTAAATCAATTTATAAAATTATTTATTTGTTTTTCTGTAGTTCGGCACAGAATAAATAACAAATTTTAAATTTTAATTCTTGTATAATGTCTTATTGATCTGATCTTATTGAATAACAAAAAAATGCTAAAAATATTAATGTGAACAATCAATATTTTTAAGTAATCAATTATTCCTATTTGGTAAACAACTTTAGTCATGAAATACATCATGAACAATTTGCCAAATAAAGGATGATTATAAATGGGAAGTGTTATGAACTAGAGTCTGTCAAAAATCGAAGTCAAGCTTGGACTTAAACTTTAAGTTTTAATTTTTTTCAAGACAAGTCAAAACTTTGACTCTTAATTTTATTATGTTTTTTGGTTTATTTTTGTAAAAGAAATTGATTGATTTCAATTTAAATTACCGTCTTTCATCGAATAGAAGTAACCACAAATAGAAGAAAGTTGCTAGTATTTGAGCCAAAAATTTGCCTTTATTAGAGTTTTTTTTCTTAAAAAAATGTGTCTCGATTAAAAGAAAATTTACCAGTCATTTGTCATGAATTTCTAATGGATGAAAAAAAATGGATAAATTTTTTTTATTTGAGGAAATACTGTATGTTCATCACCGATAAAAATTATTTTTATATATTATTTATTTTTATCAAAATTCTGGTCTTTAATGAAGCTTAATCTTCAATAATGCTTTGATAATAATAATCTTAATATGTCCGACTTTGTCTTTGATGTTTCACCATTTAGACTTTAGACTTTAACTTTTGACAAACTCTTCTATTATTATTATTATTGCTTATTTTTATTTTCAAAGTTTGTAGAATTCGAAGAACTTAACTTTTTTTTTTCTTTTTTTTTAATTTTTTTTATTTTGCCTATGAGGCTTAAATCAATAAATAATAATAATAATATTTTATTAGTTAAATAAAGGAGTTTTTAATTATGATTTAAACTTTATTGAAAATATCTTTACTAATCACTAAAAGCTTTCAAGCATAAAATCTGAAAAACTTTAAAAGATTTCATTTAATCCCAAATGATAAGATGTATTTTTTTTCGTGGATTTGTGCATATTTGCAGTATTGAACAATTTTAAATAATTATTAATTCAAATTAAATTCAGTAAAAAATAATTAAATTAATTTTTGATAAACAAAGTTTTTATTAAAATTATTGTTAGTCTATATTATAATTTCTAAATAAATTTAGTGATATATTTTCCAAAAATCAGCTCAAAAAATAAAAAAATAAAAAAAATCAAACATCATCAAAATTTTATTTACTAAACTTTATTTAATATCAAATGAATTAATGACAAATTACGTAGCATTAGGTTATTTTTTGATCATATTTGTTTTATTTTTAATTTTTTGTTTAACATTTTTTTAGTTAAAAAAAATTATGTTTTGTAAATTTATTGTTATCTTCATTCTAATTTAAGTACATTTTTTTCACTTAACGTTTGAAAAAAGATAAAAACAAAATATCAAAGTTTATTTATGTTAAGCATAATTAATAAAATATCAAGATTTTTTCAAAAAACCAACTTAAAAACTATGTTATGTTTAATTTTGAAATCTAAGATTTATAATATTATATTCAAAATTATGAAATTAAAAATTTTATCTTTTTTTTTTTAAATAATTCACTTAAAAACTTTTTTTAGCAAAACAAAAACGTTATTTATTTTTTGTTATTGCAATAAACCACTAAAAAAATATTTTTTTTTTTGCATTCTGGAAAAAATTCAATTATAATTCTAACGTAAATTATAATAAATTACGCTTATTTGGTTGAAATTAAATTAAGATTTTGGAAAAGAATTGCTTCGATTGTCACTGAGCGAACACCGACATAACGCACTCTTTTCTTTTTCATGTCATAATAATCTTGATTCCACAATTTGTTAAACTAAATAAATAATTTATTTCAAATATTCCAAATTTTTTCTTACATAATTTTAGAATTCCGTTGCCAAAAAAATAGAAATAATAAAATAGATGCACATTTTTTTGTACATTTCTCAATCAATATTTGGTTCATAAATTTGAAGTTAGCTCTGACTATTAATTATTAGTCATACCACTCTTCTTTTAAAAAAAAATTATAATATTCTATTTTCAGGATTTAAAAAAAAAAATTAAACAAAAATTTTATAATACTGTGTAGGTTACACCAGAGTGTGTATGATTCATCAGAGCCAAATCTTAATATAAAAATAAACAAAACTTTTTTTATTACTAAACCAAAATTAAATTTTTTTTTTCTAATTGAATTTTTTAAATATAAAATTTTTTTAAAATTTAGAACGCTTAAAAAAACTAAGTTCTATTTTTTATTTTCAGATATGGAACTAAGTTCTCAGTCACTTGTAGATAAACTTTATTCTCTAAAGAAAGAAGCATTTTCACATTTGGACCAAGCATTGTCATTCGACACCAACGAGTCCAGTGCGAGCGGCCAAAAAATCGACCAGTCCATCTTATTGTATGAAAAAAGCCTTAATTATATAGACAGAGCACTAGCTTTCTACACTGATAACAAATCTATTCTGGTAACAAATGACAATGCTGTCACTGTCCATTCTCATTTGACATCGATTCGCAGCCAAACTATGGAAAGACTGGACAAACTCAAAACAAATCGGGTAAAAAATGCCAACCAGGGTTCGGTGTTGAATTCGGAATTTTTGGCCGCAGGCGACCAAATTTTGACAGATGATTTTCTAATAATTGATGAAATAGATGATAACTGTGAACTGAAAGAAAAAGAGCCTGCTAAAAATTTAGCCGATGAAAAGTTTAAAGACTTTGCCAAAGCTAAAGAATTCTTGCGGCTCGACGACGGGGTACAGTTATTCTATATTGCCACTGACGGCTCTGTTTCTACACCTTCCTATCCGGCCAACTTGAGCCTGTATCTTTTTGACGAAGCGCAGCAAAGCGAACAAAACATAATCGGGTTTATTCGGGTAGGCGATTGGATCTATCCATTGATACCAAATGAGTCGCCAGGTATGAAAACCAATTTCAATGCATACATTTTTCCCAACAACGATGGTAGCTCAAAAGAGCCAAAATTTTCTTTTGTTGGCATCACTTTTTCCGACGAGATCAGTGGTCAACAGCGACAGCTATTCGAAGATGTGTTGACCAATTTGAGTTCGCTGATTTATCAGGATCAATTTTCGGAGAGCGGTGCCAAGCAGCCGCCGGCTTCTGTTGACAGAGTTGAGGAGAAAAGAGAGGACAAAAAATTGCCAGAAGAAGAAAAGAATATTCAAAAATCATGGTCGGCAGAGAGAATAGCCCAGAGTATGGTCAGCGGAGCGCAGTATTTGTCAAGCGGATTGGCATCGTCAACTGAGTATGCAACAAAATATTTGAAAAATGGCGGGGAAAAAATCAAAAGTAACATTGAACCGAGGGCTGACCCGGTTTCAGTTGATCCAAAAGTTAAGAAAGTTGTAGAGAATGTCAGATACGGAACTCATGCCACAGTCAGAGTGAGCTCTTTTTTGCTCAATAAATTGTCCAGTATTGCCACTTCAGCAGCTAAAACAGTCGCACCACACATAAAAAATGGCTCTACTGCTCTTCTGAACAAGGCTGGTATTGGCGGAAGCAAAGATCAATCAAATAATTATGTCGAGAATGTGTGCACTGTGGCGCATGGTTCTTTGCAAAGTTTTGGCATTGTTTACGATTCATTGGAAAATGCAGCCAAAACGCTGGCCAAAAATATGAGCGAACAAACTGTTGATGTGGTTGATCACAAGTAAGTTTTTTTTTGTTGTTTTTCTGAGGCCTAGTTGGTTAGACGGTTAGTCTATTTTATGAACAAATCTTGTTCCCAGGTTGTGTGAACTATTAGTCCACTTAATTTAATATTTTTTCACCTAATTTGAAAAAAGTTAAGGGTAGTACCGTAATCTCGGGTTTCATAATGCGGGGTTAAAAAACGAAAATTCGGGTTTAATGCACGCATTAAACATGTGTTTTGAATTTTTTTCGAAAATAGTTTTAAGGCCGGACTAAAACTGAAATTTTAATTTTAATGTCTCATTAAATGTGCAAAAATAATTTTTTTTGTAAAAAAAAATTAATTTAAATTTTTATTCGAAAATATTACATTTTGGATTTAATGCGTGCATTAAAAGTGAAAATTCGATTTTAAAAAAAATTTAAAATGTAAAAAATACTAAAAAAAAAGGTTAATTGGTTAATTTAATGCTGGTTAATTTATTTAGAACTCATGGCTCAATTTATTCAGTTTTAGTTTTGGCCTTAAAATTATTTTCGAAAAAAATTCAAAACACATGTTTAATGCGTGCATTAAACCCGAATTTTCGTTTTTTAACCCCGGGGTTGTTTCCGCGAGTTTACGGTATTAAAAAAATAGGCAAATGGTACGAAATTTGAGAGATGGAGGAGTAATATCTATTTTGTTAAAGGAAGAAATTGAGTAAAAGCAAGCAAATTCATTTAGTAGTAGTAGTAGTTTTTACTGTAGCTGGATTTGTTTTTGTGACCATAATGCATAACCACACATTTTGATGTGTTGAAGAAAAGAAGCCAATCTTGAGTCCACTTGAAAATTAAATCTAAATTTCTGATACCGTTTGCGAGAACATTTTAGTATTTGATAAATAGTCTACAAAAATTTTTTGTATTAAGATAATATTTAATAATAATCAATTTTTTATTTTTAGTCTTTATAATTCACCAAATACCGAACTTCCTTTCGAAGTTATCCTGGATATTTAGAAGAGATGTGGACAATTTATTCAAGGGTCTGATCTTGATGGAGTTAAAACATATACTTCATATAACATTTAAGTTTCGAATTTACTCAGGTCTTTAAAAAAATTAAGTTTTCTTACTAATATCGGTGAGCTAAATGAAAAAATCTCAAAAAATATTAGTAATACTACTCAAAAAAGAGTTCCTCTGAAATCTTAGAAATTTTTTGTTCACCTTATCCTATTTTGGTTCACTTTTTGAAGTACAAAAATATTAGGTTAACTAATAGTTCACAAAACAAGCTTCACAAAATAGATGAACCATGGTTCACCTATTACGGGAAAAACTCTAACCCACTAGACCCTTTTTAAATAAAAGAAAGCTAACCCTTATCCGTCGGAAATAGAAAAAATAACGTTGAAGACGATAATGGGTCATTTTTGATCCAGCAAAAAATTGCAATGTTTTACTACGTTGAAGACGAAAATGGGTAATTTTTGACCATATTTTTTGCTTGGGTCGAAAATGACCCATTATCGTCTTCAACGTAGTGCTGGGTCATTTTTGACCCAGTTTTCGACGGATAAGCGATAATAGTAAAATGTATTGTTTTCCAATTTTTAAAATTTGCTTTTTTATTATTTGATAGTTAAAATGTGTAAAGCAGATCAAATAATAGGATTTATTTGTTTCTGAATTACTGATCAATAGTTCTTTAGATGATTTTCGGAATTTTTTATTAAATATTGTTGACAATTAAAATTATTTGTTTATTTAAAATCAATTCCAAGTCTTAAATTCTTTATTTTGATTATTATTATTGAAATTTTTGTTTGTTAAAAATATATTTTGAGGCAGTTAAATTATGTACAAATCGAATAATTAAAAATAAAATATTTCATTTTATGTGCAAATTAAACTAATTGATATAAATAATTTAAAAAAAAAAGCAAAATGTTGTAAAATATCTAAAAATAAAAATTAATATAATATGAGAAAAAAAAACAATTTTATCTTATTATCTTTAATTTATTTTTTAATTATCGTCATTATCAATTGTACGACCTTTTGCTATTTTTAATGGTTGTACAATATCGTCTTCTTGTAAAACTGTCTTTCGACGTCCTCTCTTTTTTTTTGCTGGTTGATTATCAGTACTTGCCAATACTGTATCTAGTTGAAACTCAAGCTGTATATTTGGAGCTTGAAATTGTAATTGATTTTCTATCTCTCGAATATTTTCAATAACACATTTGGCTGAAACAGTTGCACATAGAATTCTTCGAAAGGCTTTTGGAAAATGAATTTACAAAATTAGTCATCAAAGGTTTAGTAAAGAAGGAAAATCACAAGGATTTTATTAGTATTAATCTTGATTTATTGAATGAAATAGAGTTTGAGAGTAATGTAGATATTATAGATATGTAATTGATCTGGAATTCGAGACTAGTAAAAAAAATAACACCGTTTTAGAAGAATTTAAGCAAATATTCAATAAGTAGGACCATCAGATAGAGAGTATATGAAAGATTAGAACAATTCGATTTCTCTTATTAATAGTGAATAATAGTGAACAATTTTTTTAATTTGTATTTTTTCATTTTATTTATATCAAACTATTTTATTTATTTTTTTATCGACCTAAATATATTTTTTATTTTTCTTTCGATTTTTACTCAAATTTTTGTCTTTTTTTTGTAAAATGATAAACAAAAAAAGCTACCTTATTTGACGGGGTGTGAGAAATTGGTCGCAAGATGGCCTCATCCTAAGAGTATAATAATAATATTTTCAAAAAGTGATAGTTGTACATTAATTTCCATTTATTGATTTTCGATTATATTAACTTTCTATATATTATTTTATATTATAAGTTTCATATGTGTTATTGATTTAAGTTCGTTTTGTCAGATTGTTAAATTAGTTACGTTTCTTATAAAAATATCTATAAAATAATAATATGTCCCTTTCTATCCTAGCAGATAATGGCGAGGTGCTCATTTCCTTTTTTTTTGAGAAAAGACTCCGACCTAACACAGAGTTTACTGCATTGAGTTAATCATCTGCGACGCTTATCTAGTCGAAACCAGAAACCAATATGGTTCTAATTATTTTTATTTGGTTCAAAGGCAATTAATTCTGTTTTTAAGATAAATATTTTTGTTTTTTTTGGTATATAAAATAATTAACTTTTGGTTCTAATAAATAGCAAAAATTTATCCATTTTTTTTCTTTTATTAGAAATAAGAAAATGCATGTTTTACATGATAAATGACTGATCAAATTTTTGCTAAAAATTTTCTTTATTTGAGACTCAAATACAAGTAAGTTTCTTTTATTAGTGTTTACTTGTATTCGAAGTAATACGGTAAATTTAAAATTCAATCCAAAATAAATGTTTCTATGTTTAACAAAATATGTTTTTGCATTAACATTTGTTTTTCCATTTCCATTAACACGTAAGATTTGTTAAAGAGTTGTTAAATATTTACAATTAACTAATTGTAAATTCTTACTAAAAAAATATGGTTTTAAAATTTAAAAATTTATGATATTTTTTTTTATAATTATTTTTTGTTATGACTTAATAAGGCTTCATGGTACAAGTCTTTTATAAAACGCCAATAATTTGCTAAATTACGTAATTGTACGTAATCTTACGTGAATATTAGTCGGTAAGGATATGCAATCTTACGAATAATTATGTAAGCTAACATTAAAATACGTAACTTTTATTAAAATCTTTCCAAAATACTCACGACCAAAAAAATGTAATTTTTCAAAGTCATCAAAGTAACACCAAAGTAACATTCTAAGTTATTTAAAAAGACCTAAATTGAAAATATTCTTAAAAGAAAAATTACAAATAATAATCAATTATAATTAATAAATATTGTTTACTAATTAGACTTTTTTTCTATTGAGATGCTTAAGCATAATATCAAACGGTTTGTGAGAAAATCTGGTTGCAAAAACAAAGTCTTTTAAAAATTTTTTAATTTGTTTTTTAAGTTATATTTCATTTTCATTGTAAAATGTTACCAAATTTTACCAAAAATTGTGTAATTTTACGTAAAAAAAGCTACGGAATGTTGAATTCTTTTATTTTTTCATAATAAAATTAGCTTACTATAAGCTCATGCATTTAATACACCTTCTAATTCCAGAATTCTCGAATAATCTTCATACATTTTTTGTAAATTTTAATTCATGCATTTTTTATAATTTTTGCACAGACCGGAATTAAGTGGTTTTGAAAGTCTAATCTATTTAAGCAATTTTCAGAGAAATTTTTGACTTCTAGAAAAGTTACTGAGTTATTTTATTGTTATTATAAAATTCAACATGTCAAAAAAATTATAATTTTAGAAAAGAAAAATCGATTTAAATGAAAAATTAACTCGTAAAATTATTGATACTGTTTTGAGAATGCATCCTTCAAAAAGCATCATCCAAAAAGTTATAAAAGCCAAAATCAGAAATTGTTCTAGATTTTAAAGAAAAAATATGAATTATCAAGTTATGTTATGTTCAAGTAAAAATTTATTTTCATTAAATAATTTAAAGACTGAAATTTTTATTTGTTGTCTGAATAATTACTGTGCCGTAAACAAATCTCTTGATGAGTCTAAATTATTTTCCAAAATTTTAATAATGTTAAATAAATTTATTATGGCATTTAAGCTATGGTTGACTGCTATTTTAAAAATAAATTATTAATAGTATTAGTTTTTTCATAAGAAATTTATTTCTTTAAAAAAATTAATATTTTCTATTTAGATATGGACCTGAAGCGGCCAAGGTAACTGAGAATGGACTTTATAGTGTTGGAAATGCAGCAACAACTGTATATAATTTTAGGAATATGAAAATAGTTCGAACTGTTGCTAAAGAAACAGCAAAGGAAACATTGTCTAGTTCGTCAAAAATAAACAAAACTTCTGAATCGTCAGAGTTGAGAAAGAATAATAATGAAAATAACAAAAAAGCAAATAAAACCGTATAGATAAAATATTTTTTATAATTTGCAAATTTATTTTTAGTCAACTTTTAATAAAATTTCAGTTTATTTTGTACTCGTCATAGCTAAATTTTTCCCAAATATTCACCAGTTAAGTGGTGATCGATTTTTTGAAAATTTCAAATATGCTCAAAAGTCCTAATATTTTGAGATCGAAATTAAATTTATTTCGCATAATTTTAATTTCTAAATATTTTATGTCATAATTTAAAATTTTTGTAAAAAATTTGTTTTAGATTTCTAATCAATTTAAATGTAATATCTAGCCGAAGTTCTGATAAATATAAAGAAACTTTTTGTTCTTTCATTGTTTAAATTTCTTTTATAATTTATAGACAAAAATTTTTTCTCACTCCAAATTTAAAAAAGCAATGCTATTTAGGTTGCCAATACGGTAAGATTTTTTTGTTAAACTTTTAATATAAAACATTTTCTATTTCAACAAAAGGCAAATGTAAAATAATAAATAATTTATTTTAAAATAGAATAGATAATTTTAGCTTTCAAAAATTTACTTATTTACTAACAAAATGAGCTACACAAATTCAGATCGCTACTACCGTGATCGAAGGTCTTCCTCCTGTTCTTTGAAGTAAATTTTATCTTCTTAAATTGGTCCAATTTAATTTTTTTGTGATTGTAGAAGCGAAGATAGTGATTTGGAAATGGACGATGGTAGTTTCACAAACAGCAGTTCGGGCTTTTCCAGAATGAACTCGACATATTCGTCGTCGACTTATTCGCTAAACGACAAGAGACGATCAAGAAATCAAAACGAAAAAAAACGACGTGATCAGTTTAATTTATTAATTCAAGAGCTTGGAAATTTGTTAAATCATCCTAGAAAAATAGATAAAGCCACCGTTTTAAATGAAACACTCTTCTTTTTTCGAAACTATAATGGTAAAAGGAAATAAAATTAAAAAAATGTTAGTTAATTTAATTTGAATTTTTTTAATCTCGTTTAGAAAAGCCTCTTTATAATAAAGAAATCGACTTTAAATTTAAGCCATTTTTTCTTCAGAACGATGAGTTTATGCGGTTCATGATTGAGGTAAAAAAAAAAGCTTATAAAAAAATTTCTTTTTTTAATTTAATTATAGTTTCAAAATGCTTTTTGCTTGGTTTTCGATCTAAATGGCGACATAAAGTATGTATCGGACGACATCATTCATTTAATGGGATATTTTCCGGTAAGAAAAACTATTTCTGACTATTTTTCTGTAATAAAAATTTTTAGTTGCAATAATTTCTCCAATAACAATTAAGATTTAGTTAATTTGATAAGAAAAATTACTTTTTTTATCCAAAATAATGTTTTCTTCTACAAAACTGCGTTTTTGTAGAGAGAAATATTTTTATAGCTTTTATTTTATTTACAAAAAATTATTGTAAATTAGCAAACTGTTCATTAATTAAAAATTAGAAAAGATATTTTAATCGCAAAAATTTAAATAGTCGAATTGTTCGAATAAAAATTCGAATTCAAAATAAATCTTAAAAAGTTTTGTTTTTTTGACTTCAGTGATGCTTTAATCATTTCAATGATCCGAAAATTAATTAAAATCAATAAATTTCCAAACAATTTAAATTTTCTGTTTAAATGCTTATGTTTTAAAGGATACTTTATAGTAAAGTTATTTACTTTAAGTTAACTTAAGAATATTAGCAAAATCTGATTTTTTTTGGGTCTCGTTTACAGCGTTGGTCAAGAAGGAAAATATTCACAATTTTAAGTCTAATTATGAGTGGATATTCGGTCAGTTTTGTTAAATTTCAGTAAATTATTTAATTTTTTTTAACTTATAAATAAAAAATATGAAAAATTACGTAATTTTAAGTAAAATTCTGAATCTAAATTCGTAAATTTTCTAGTAAATTTTAACTAATAATTTATTTCTAAAAATATTGATGTTCAGAAAGTCAAGTTTGGAAAATCTTTGCTAACAATTGATATTTTAGAAAGGTTTTTTTGATTTAAAAAAATACTATTTAGACTAGGATTTGAAGAATTTTAATTTCTTTTTTTTAATTTTGATCGAAGTTTTTTCCAACTTAACTATCTAAACATTTTTATTTTTCAACTTAATTCTTTTTTAATATTTTTTATTTTGAAAAAACAATTTTATCTATTAGAATTTTTTTTAAAAAAAAATTTAAGTATTCTTTTTGAGTGTGAGTGATTGATTCAAAATTTTAAATGAATCACTCACATTTTGATGATTTTGAGTATGAATTTATATCAATCAGACTTATACTCAAAATCACTATTTTTGTTTGAATTTTTTATACGATTCGCTTTACTTAGATTTCTTAAAAAATGATCAAGTTTGTATCTCAAAGTAGCACCTTTTGTACAATTGAAGTCTCACTTAAAAAACAAAATAAATTAGCTTACATTGACTCAAAAAAATCAAGCATTACAAAGAAATTCAATTTTTTGATGATAATTTTTTGCACTATTTTTTTAATTTTGAACTATTTAGAATGGATTTTTTTCATTAAGTCAAGAGTCAATTAATAGTCGTGACTTAACTATCTTGAAAAGTGATAACTTCTCTTTTTTCACTTTTTGATCATGAAAATGT
This sequence comes from Brachionus plicatilis, assembly GCA_010279815.1. Taxonomy (NCBI): domain Eukaryota; kingdom Metazoa; phylum Rotifera; class Eurotatoria; order Ploima; family Brachionidae; genus Brachionus; species Brachionus plicatilis. The sequence goes on along the minus strand of QEOQ01000253.1, from coordinate 221,245 downwards.
TTTCTTTGAAATTTTTAATTGTTTAATTTAGTTTTAGTTTTAAGTTTTTATTTTTTAATTTTTTTTTAAGAAAAATATGCAAAATTGCTCAATATTTGAATTCATAGATGAAAATAGTGTTAAACAATTAAAAAACTATCTAAAAAGAAAGTTCAATCCAATGGGTAAGTTTTTAATTTCAACGCCAAATATATTTTTAAAAATTTTTATCTTTAAGATCATATAAGTTTTGAATGTAAATTCAAAAAGATAAATAATGAAAACAAAAGCTATGAGCCGATTAAAATTAAAGGTTTTTTTAAATGTACACCGAATTCTGGTAATTTTTTTAGAAAATTTAATCTAATATCAAACTCATAAATTTTATTAATCAAGTTGATTCAATAGGTCACTTTAATACAATTGCTAAACTCGACTGCTTCATGTCTGTAGGTGAACTTTATCCAAGCGATAATAACAAAAGAGAATTTCGAAGCGAATTTTCCATGGATTTAAAATATACCAGTTTGGATTCAAAGTATTTTTTTGTTCCAAATTAAAAAATTATTAAAAGGTTTTAAGTATTTTTTAAAAAAAAAAGAGCTACTGAAATTATTGGCTATAGTCCGATAGAAATAATAGGAACATGTAGCTATGATTATTGTCATTTGGATGATTTGGAAAAATTAATAGACTGTCATAAAAAACTTCTTCAGAACGGTGCAGTGCCTTTGATCGCCTATAGGTTTCGCACCAAAGGACAGCAATGGCTATGGATTCAGTCAAGATTTCAAATATTGTATCATCAGACGGCAATGAAGCCATATGCTATTATGGCTTATAACCACGTCATTAGCCTCAATGAAGTGGTTGAATCAAAAGATTTACTTGATGTGACCAGTTTTTGTGAATCGCTCGGAAATACCAAGTTTTCGGAAACATTAACAGTAGATACTAAGGTTGAAATGGAAAATAATCAAGTGCCTATTCAAAACGATCAAAATTCTGATCCAACTGAGTCAAATCAAGCAACTGGATCTAATTTATTGATGTCTGCTTCTAACAATAAAACTTCTATAAAACAAGAAAAGCATATTGATGAAAGTCTTGGTGTAATTAAATTTTTTTGATTATTGAATTTTTTTAATCTATTCATTTTTTAACTAGTCTATATTTTTGCGTAGTTTCAATGATATTGAATATAGAAATTACGTTTTGAGCCAATTCAAGCTCAAAAAGCAAAAAATCGAAAGCACAATAAAAAAACACCAAGAAGAATTAAAAATCCTCGAGGAAACAATGGATAATATTAGAGACGGTAAATTTTGAGATATCATAAATTAATTTTGTCTATGATTTCCAAAAAACTGGAACTGGAACTTTACTCAAGAACTTAAAAGCTTTTTAATATTAAATTATTTTTACAACTGAAAAATCTATTTTCTTTAAAATATCACTTGGTTATTACAACCTAAAATAATCTGCTAAAAGTATTGTGAAATTCAAATACAAATTTGATGAAAATTCTCCCTTTTTTAATAAATTAAAATTAATGATTTTTTAATTAATTTTAAAAAATTCTGAAATATAGTGCAACATAATTTGTTGTACCTTTTTTACTTAAAACAATTTGTTTCATGATAAAATCAAACAAAACATCAAAAATATCTAAACGGAATATTGATTAAAAAAATAGAGAATAGGATTATTGGCAAAAAATCTTATTAATCTTATTCTTAAATATGATTCACTTTGTTGCAGTTTTTTTTAATATAAAATATAATCTTAAGTTTTAATTTATCAAAAAAGGAAGAATTTTTGTTCGATTTGTATTCGATTTTGAGATTATTGTTTCCCCACAATAAAACATATCTTCTCCCCACAAACGAAAAACTTATCCACGCAATCACTTTTCTCTCCACCAAAAATGACTTATAAACACAAAAAAATTGTGTTAAAGAGAAAAAATGTATTTTATTTGAAATCATAATTCATGATTAAAAAATATTAATTTTAAGAAAATCTTTTCGCCACAACTTTTTAAAAAATTTAGATAAAAAAAAACATAAAAAAAATTTAGATTTTCAAGTCTTTAATTTTGAGAAATTTAGTTCGAATACCACAAATTTTTAAGTTTTTCCCCCAATTTTATTAGAATAACGACAAAAAAAAATTAAAAAAATGCATAATAAAAAAAAATACTTTTTTTACTTTTAATTTTTTCCACTTTTGTTTGGACAAGCCAAGTAGCGTTTTTAATGGTATTCCATTAAATTTTTGTGGTATCGATTTTAATGGCACTCTAATCTGAATTCTTTGGTCTGCCTTTTTCGTTTTATTAACAAATTATTTTGCATTAAACAGATTAATTTGAGGTTGATTTATTTCTTTAGCAAAATAATACATTTTTGTACTTTTATTTATTATAAATTATTCATATAATTAGATTTTTATAATTAATGCAGATTAATTTACCTGTTTTAATTGAGGTTTAATTAAATTAAAGAATGAGACAATATTCTTTTTAAAATTGGTTAAGGTGATATTTCAGTCATGCTTAATTATGAATTGCTTTAAAGCTTTACTTATCCCTTTTGTTTTGTCATTTTTTTGGTCGATTAATTTCCAAAAAATCATTTTATTATGTTTCTAAGGAGCATTTTTGAAATATTTTTTTTTGTGCTGAAGAAATATTATGAATTATAAAATAAACTTTGTTTTAGAGGGAATTTTTTTAATTTTATATTTTGTGCTCAAAAGTTTTCGTTTTGTGCAATGAAGATTTTTTAATAAAATATTCTATTTTTAAATATAATAATTTTTTAATATAATAATTTTGTGGTGAAAAGTTTTGAGATGTGGGGAAAGAGTTTTAATATTCTGGGGAGTAGATTTGTGTTTCTGGGTATGAGGTAGACCCTTAGAATTCCACCAATTCACAATCCCCCAGCTTAACACAAATATGAGTTCAAAAAAAATTTTTCTCTATGTCCTTAAAGATTCTTCAGATTGATTCTTTTAAGATGTCTTGAGTAAAAGTTTATAAATCTCAAATCACTGAAATAGCATAAAACTTTTGGCTATGGCTTATTTTTCATCTTCACCAAGAAAAAATAGTTTTTCGTAAAAGCTTCCATCATAAAATTATTTTTGAAAGACAGAAAAATATAATTTTCTTTTCGAAATTTTAAAGCTCTTTTAGCTTATTTGCAATTTTTGTACATTTTGTATTTTTAATTTAATTGTAGTTAATTTTTATTATTTTTAAATGATTTTGTAAAAATTTTCTCCAAGTTAATTTCAAACAGCGAAGTTTTCTTTCTGTTCAGATTTCTTTAATCTATTAAAATGTTTGATTCCTTCATAAGAAATGTTTTATTTTAAGAGAAAAAGCTCGCAAGCTGGGTTCTGGAATTTCAGCGTCAGGAATACAACTCAAATTTATACAAAAATAATCACAATTTTAATCAGAGTAAAAATGAAAAATCAAGTTCAACATCACACGGCTCTTTACAAACTGATCAGCAGAAAACTCAAGTTCAGAAAAATAATCAATCGTTACAACAAGCAAATTACCATTTATCTAGCAATGAGTCAGTAATGGTTAAACAAAATCAGTATGACTCGGCTAATCAATCGCAATATTCAAATAAAAATAAAAATAGTCCTTTAATGTCCCAAAAACAAATGTCTGAGGAACCAAATTTTCCAAAAAATGAATATCAGCAGAATTATGACAATAACAACAATTTACGAATGAACAAAACCCAGAAGAGATCTTACAGTTCGTCACCGGCACCTCCATGTAATAGAAACAATTTTAATGAAGAGGCCGAATTAGTCGGCCAGCTGATAAATATTAGAAAAGTGCTGCCAAGATCTAGCTATCCGAATGAGATTAATAATGACCAAAAGAACACTCTTACAAAAAATTCCTTATCTTCTGTCAATCTTCAATCGATGGATATGGATGATCTAAACCCGGAAATGATTGACAAACTTTTAAATAACTACAATTTTGAATCGTTTCAAAATTAATAATAATAGTTGTCGGATTTCTAATGAAAAAAAGCGATTTTTAATTATTTATTTTTCTAAAATTATATATAAATGTTTAATATTTAATAAAAGTATCCGTTAAGTGTTATTGAAGCAATAAAATTTGTTGTTTAAGGTGTAAATAATCAATTTTTCAAGTTTGTATTTAGAATAAATATTAAAAAATATCAAATTTTTTATTTATTATTTTTTTTCAAGTTTTATGTTCAAGGCACTATTTAGGAGTATTTGTAATAATTAAATCTGTGTTGAAAAGATAAATTTGACATGCTATCTATTAGAGAGCTGTTCATCCATCTATCAAAAGGGCAAATTGAAGTTTCAGATCAAATTTTTAGATCAAAAGGATCATTTAAAATTTTAAAACTTAAATAACCTAATGATTTTAATAATTTTTAAAAAATAAATACTAAACATTACTAGACATGTTATGTCTAATAATGGTTCATTACCAAATTAACATCAAAATGATTGATCTCTAATTTATTTAACAAAAACAATCAATAATTTAAATAATTCAAGTTAAGTTAATTCACAAATTCAAATTTATAACTTTTATATCCATTCATTCAAACTGAAATAATTTTATATTTCTACTTCAATAAATTTTAAATTTTAAAACAGTTAATTTTTTGTCTTTAAAAGTAAGTTTACATTTAAATCAATTAAAATATTTAAACCTACTAAATTTCAATAAAAAGGGACATTTTAAAATTTTAAATATGAAAATAAACTTGACATAACATGTCAAGTAATTGCTTTTGAAAAAATTTATTTTTTCTCTATTATTAAAAAAAATGTTACAATTTATATTTTGATCACTTGATACTGATCTCAAAATTCAATTTGCCATCTAAAGCTGTTTATAACTATCGATTGGAAGTAAAGAATTCCAAAAAATTTGATTCTTATTTTAAATTTGACTAGTTAGATGCCATTTTTGTGTGATTTTTTAAAATTGTGATCACTTAAATGATTTTAAATAATTTTAAATTTTCCATTAGTTTCAAATTTATCCACATTTTTTTTAAAAACCAAAAATTTTAATGCGAGTTTTTCTGGGCAACTTAAAATTAAAATTGAAATCACAATATTTCTAATGTGAATAAAAAATATATCTTATATAAATTTTATGGTTAGGAAAGAATATTTGCTTAATGTTGAATTGGAATTACTTGATTTTTGTAGATTTTTTGTTGTTAAAAAGGATGTGATTCTAATAAAAAGATGCTTAAATCACGACTATTTTTACTCTTTTAACTACGATAACTCCATTGTAATCAAAATGATCACAAGACCAGTTAGACTTCAACAATATCTTCAAAAATAATTATTTTGCATACTTGAAAATCCTAAATATATCCTAATTTCTAAAATTTGGGCTTTTTTCTTAAAATTTGAATGAAAATTTTTTGAAAAAGTTTTTATGAAATACTAGTAAGTTAGATGAAAAAAATTTATTAATGCTTTATAGGACGATGTAGAAAAAAACATATCAAAAAATAAATAAATTTGAAAAAATAATTTTTGAAAAAGACAATTAAAAATAAAATTAGTTTATTTGTGACCTTCTCTTTTTTAATGTTTAGTATCCTCTTTATTTATTTTTTCTACCTTTTCCTGCTTATTTAGTGCAAAACACTTTAGCAGCTCCTTTTCTTACATAGTCAGCTTTCTAATTCAGCATAAAGCATCAAACTTCTCGGCGCCCATCAAAGTTTTTGGTAGGCGATTCCACATACTAAAAACACAAATAAATTTAAGGAGAATTTATGTCCGTTTTAGTTTTTGTTTTCTTCTTTTTGAATTTGCGATTATGTCCTCTTAAAATAATGATTATGGATGATCTCATCGTTGTTAAAAAAACCCAATTCTTGTCCAAATCTTTTCCAATTTTGTTACTCTCGATCAAATTTCTTCTAACCTTGTAGATCTGCTTTTTTAAACCTCTTCAGTCTTCTAACCAAGACAAACAATAGAACTAATCTTTTTATTAATAAAATACTGACAATATAAAAAATAATAGCAATCAATTTTTTTTTTTTTCTTAGTATTTAATTTGAACTTTATTTATTCTTAAATGAAGTTATTGCTCGATACAGATATACAATATTTTCAAGAGATGGTTAAAGTGAGACTAATTTGGAATTGTTTTGAAATTTTTAGGAGGAGAAAAAATCAAATAATTTTTTAATTGCGAAGACATTTTGTTAAATCTAGATTTTTTTCAAGTCAAAAAAAAAATCTAAAAATAAATTTTTAAAAAATTTACTCTGTTACAGAAAAAATTTCTCTCGACTACACCTTCTCAAATGTAAGAATCATAAAAAATTGAATTAATTAAAATAAAAAAATTATAACAAAAAGGTTAGGAAGAGTATCCATTAGTTTTTGATAAATAATAAATTTAAATCGTCGATTAAAGCGAACCCAATATTTTTCTAAAAATATATCAATCAGATAAAATTGTGTAGTTACAATGGAGATGTGGGCAATTTAAATAAAATAGATCATAAGAGACTTTGAAAGAAAGATCGCAAATATTTTTAGTTTATTGTAAAATTTAATAAAAACAGGTTTTAACTGATTAAATAATATATGAATGATATCTAATTGAAGAACTGGTCACATTAGATATTTAATTCCCTTTTTGATAAATTTTCATTCTGTTTAGAAAAATGAATTAAAAAAATTTTATTAATACGGAATTTGAGACTAAATCTTTTTTAAAAAAATTAAATAATTTTTGCTGAAGGAGTAAATTTCTAGATTTGCAAATTTTTTTAACTATATCGGGGTCAATATTACTATTATTGTGAATTAAATTATCTTCATTCCTTTTCTATTCTGAATTTAAAAATCAAATTTTTTTTAATTTTAAGCTGTTGATACTAATTTTAATTTCCTGTATATTTGAATTTTATTATTTATTTTTAATTTAAATTATCATGTATAATAAAAAAAAAATGTATCTTTTATATAAATTAAATTAATAAATTTCTAAGCACAATATTTTTAGTTATTTTTACCACTTTAATCAAAAAGCTAGATTGTTTAAGAGTTCATATTTATCTTGAATATCGAAATGGTATATGCATAAAAAAATTTCCAAAACATAGGCCAATTAGAATCTATTTAACTAAAAAGTGGATCAATTAAAAAGCTGGTTGATAAAGTAAACGCCACAAAAATCGATAAATAATAAATAAAATACTAATGAATAAATTTTTTTTAAATTTAAAAAGCTCATCAAATAATCATTCATAACAAAAATCTTTATTTATTTTTTCTATTTACGCGATCATTAAAGTATTTAAAGATTTGCCTTTGAGAAAAACTAAAATATTTAAAAAATACTTTCAAATAAAAGCAAATTAACTTTATTTAATTTCAAAAGTCAAATTCAAAATTCTTTTTTGAAGACATATATCTTTTTTTTACTTTGACTCATTTTATTATAAATCGATAATTTATAATTTAAATTTCTAGTTAAATGTTTTCAATGAGTTTATCTTCTTTTTTTTAAAAATTTTTTCCTAATAAAATATTTTATTACTTATATGAAATTTTTGAAGTTCAAGAAGAGATAAAACATTATAGCTTTTATACATGTTTAACCGTTTTATCAAAAATAAATGATTATTTAGAGCTAAGAAAGAGCAGATCTTAATATTTTATCTTCAGTAACAGCTGGACATTTTAAAATTCTAAAGTAAAATTAGATTAGACTTGAATTTTATGCTCAAATTTTTAAAATCTAATCAAATCATGTGACAAAATTATAAAATCTTTTATATTTAAATTAGCCAAAAAATAATAAAATATTTAAAATTATATTTTTGTAATTAGAATCCTAATTGAAAAATGCAAAAAATATTGGTTACTTATTTACTGGTTTGCATGTCTTTACATCGAAGCGAATGTAAATTTAATGTGAACAAGATTTTGAACAAATATGGAGATACTTTTAAAATTATTGATAACAAAGATAAAAATGAAGTCAAGCAAAAAAATTTAAGATTCAGCTTCTCAAATTGCGGACCGAGTAGTGATCCTATGAAGATTAACTCGTTAATTTTCGAGCCCGATCCACTTCCAATTCCAGGTAATCTGACTTTATCAGTGGATGGATTTTTGGAAAAAGATCTTAATTCCCCATTGACGGTAATTTTTTTTTCTGAAAAATGTTTTTCCTTAAATTTTACATTTCTTAAGATGACTCTTAAAATCATTAAAATAGTTGGTCCATTTAAAGTAGAGATCCCATGTATAGATAATGTGGGAAGTTGTACGTATAGCGATGTTTGTACCATGTTGCCTGAACCTGACAATTGTCCTGCCTTTTTCAGAGAGCACCAAATTCCATGCACATGTCCATTTCCATCAGGAGAATACAATATAAAGAATGTCTTGTTAGCTGTAGAAACATCACAAAAAATTCCTAACGGTGAATATAATATAATATCAAATTTTCAAAGTAAAGAAATCGGCCATGTTGGTTGCATTCAAGTCAATTTAAAAATTGCTTGAGTTTATGCGAAATAGAAATTTTTTACAATAAACTTATAAAATTTGTTAAACAACTAAATTACTTTATTCTGACAAAAAGTTTTATAAAAAAATTTTTTTTCATGATGAGCCAATATTAATTTTATTGAAAAATAAAAAAAATGAACTATTATTTATTACATAGACTATTTTTTGTTAATTATCTTAATTAAATAAGGTAGCACTTGAGTTTTAAAGCTTTGCGCTTGAAACTCATGATAATTTAAAAGAATAGTCGCGAAAATTTAATAATCAATCTAAAACCTATATAATCTAATTTGACTTAGTGAATTTTGAAGTGCCAGATTGAACCTTTAAAGTACATTTCTTTTAAACATTATATAAATCATTTATTAAAAACAATTTTTCTAACAATCATTTTGAAAATGCTTTTTAAAAAAAATTGTAAAAAGTGTCATCAGAAAAAAATACGTGACGAAAAGGTGAAAAACAAAAAAATATCTATATCTTAAATGAATAGAAGAGCGGAACTGTTTTGGGAAAGAGAAGCTAACCAAATAACAATCTCAAATAGAATTATAAATATTTGATTAGTTTATTAATTAAATTAGTTTTGAATTTTATATCCACTTCAGTCAAAAGAGATGATAATTTAATCTTAAAAATAGTTTGATGCTTATTCATATGAAAATATGATTGTTTTCTAATTCAATTACTTTCAGGTCTTCTAGGATTCAATCAATCCGCAAACGGAGTATAAATTAATTAAATATTTTAAGAATTTAAGTTGAAATTTACCGTATTTACGTCATTAGGATGAATTTTGACTGCCTCTTCTCTCATAGAGAATTCACATAAATAGCTCTAGAGAACTTTTTAATTTTATCTTGTTTCCTATTCTTTTTTTTTAGGTGAATTGGGGGATTTTTTTTTTAATCATTCAGCTTTCTTAACCAGTTGAGACTTGGAAATTGCTGCCAAAATACTTCCTTAAGTCTGAATAAAAATACCTACACATTTAAACTTTTATCGTTCTTAACTGATTTTTTTTCCGACAAAGGTTGGATTGACCAAAACTGATTAAGAAAATTCTTTAAAACTTTTAATTTCTCAAATAAAAAAAAGGCTTCATTAATTTTTTATCCTTAAGAAATCAAGCCTTTAGACTTATTGAATAAACTGCTCAAAGTCGATTAAGATAAATATTTTAGTTTGTATACAAAATTTTGTATGAGAATTAATAAATTTCAATTAAAATTTATATTGGAAGTTATTTATTTTTTGGTTCTAAGTCAAATATCAAAAAGTTTATTCAAAAAAAAATCCACTGAGATAATTCGTGTTAGAAGAGTTAGACTTGCTCCAGGATCCTTCACAAAAAAATTAATTTTAGAGGTAATCTTCTCAAATCAATTTCGGATCTTCTGATTGTACTTTAATTTTATGTAATTTTAATAGTCAAAGTATTATTAATACTTAAGTGTTTTTTCGGTTATATTTAGCATTTAATGATAAAGATTTTTTAGATTTTAAAAAATAAATGTTTATCACATTTATTTTAAAATAGCAGATCATTTGATGATCATGTAAATTGATACATTAAAAAAACACAATTTTTTTTTACTTGCGTAATAGAATTAATAGTTTTATGGTTTATTTTTTTATTTCGTGTGGTTAGAATTCAACGGTACGAATTTTGGCAAAATTTCACCTAAAGACATAGTTGAGACCTTTTTGAAAATTCTATTTTAAAAAAAAAAAATTAATTTTTAATTCCAAAGCTAATTAATACTTGACGTCAATTTTAAAGTTAACAGTGTCTGTTTGCGAAAGAGTTTTTTCGCCAAACAAGCTCATTAGACTTCTATTTATGGTCTTACGTGGGGATGACATTTATGGGCAATCATTAGGCAATAAACCTAAGGAATCCAAGTAGCTTATCGATTACAATCTAATAAAAAATTTTCAAGTGATTGATCATTTGTCAAGCCGAATCTAAACATTAAAATATCTTCCCACTCAAAAGAGCAAAATTGTGTCATAGCTATTTTATTATTTCTAAATTGACAACTATTTTTATGACTTTAGGACTTATTGAATTATTAATTTTTGTTGATTTAGTTTTAAAATAAGGAGTTAAGAAAGTATCCAATCCAATCGGGTTTAAAGTAGGAGCTTAGGAACACTTTTGCTGCTGCTTATGTAATCAGTGATTCGAAAGAAAGTGATAAATAATTAATTTGCTTTTTTTTCCTCTTAAAAAAATAAATTTGGCTATAGAGTCACAAAATGATTGTGATAGTAACTTAAACAAAAGAGCAATTTTATTATTTCAATATGTATCAAAACAATCTCAAGCAAATATAAATCGATTCTCTTGTCGAATTTTTCAAAGTGGTTAAGAAAACTTAGAATTTCTTATACGATTAAAAATTGACTAAAATTACTCAGTACAAATTTTACAATTGTTTTTGTCTCAAAAGCTAGCTTCTTTTTTTTTTAAATTGGAGGCTCAATCATTTTGCAAGCATTGGGTCAGTGTTTAATTTCAACCCGACCAATTGATAGATAAATATTTATTTGGTTTGCTCAATAAAATATTTTTTTAAATCTAGTCCACAAAATTAATTTCAAAAATAAAAAAAAAGAAAAGAATGAGACTAAATTAAATTGGAATTGTAACTAGTTTACAATATCCTTTTTACATAAATCTATTTTGGTTAATCTTCATTTTGCTCTAATTGATATGCACTTTGTGCTGGAAACCAAGCACTGGATTATTAGATGGTAAGAGAAGATTATTGCGTAATGAAATGAAATATTAAAATCGATGAGTATTTGGGTAAATATTTTATTAAATTAGATCTTTTTCAGTTAGCGATTTGGGTATAATCAGAAGATTAAATCTATAAATCTAGTTTTTAATTTAATGAATCTAAAAAAATTCCACTTTTATTTGGCTTTTTGAAAAAAGGAATTAATAAATCGAACTCTTATCACAAATTTAGATGTAATTTTTTCATTTTTGAAAAAAGAAAAAGATTATTTTCTAACTGTCTACTAAATGTAAACCGATCTGTTTATATTTGACTGTAAAAGTGCAAAAGAATTTCGTCTTTTTTAAATATTTAAATAGTTGTTCTTAAAATTTTAGCTGTTAAAAATAGAAATTAAATTACACATATTAGATAGCTAAAGGTTGGACATTGATATGATTAAGAATAATAATTGATACAAATGTATTCTAATGAATGATAACTAATGGAGAAATTATATTTTTTTAGCAAAACAACATAGCTTTTTACTTTTTTTAAAAGTTCATTGATCAATCCTTTATATTTTTTGGCAATAATTAGGAAATTACATTTTTTATTTCAATTAAAAATATGTTTTTGAAGTTCTTAAGAATTTAAAGATATTTTAATGGAAAAAATCAACGAAAATTTTAATTTTAAAATATAGGATTAGAATATTTTGGAACTTTTTCATATTCCTATCGGACCTAATTTTTAAATAAAAATGTTTTTATCTGCATTTTTAAAAAGTCTAAATGCGTAAGCATGCTTAGTTTAAATATTTTTTCACTATTTAGTAAAATTTAACAACATATTTACTTAGTGGAAATATTTTTTCGAAAAAGTTTTTTCTGAACAACAAATGATCTTTAGTCTCATTTGAAAAATGAATGATCAAAAAAGGTAATTCAATTTTGGATAGGACACAGTCGTATTTTAGTCCGGCTCCCAAAGTGAACTAAAAAATAGATAGTCTGAGTTCACGGCATGAATTAAAAGGCTTGCATGCGGCTAGACTCTCATTTTAAACTATTCAAAATTAACTAGCCAACTGATTAATCCAGTGCTTCAAAGCAAATATTTTTATTCATTAGATATCTATGAATTAGCATAGATCTGATAAAATTTTGGTATATAATTGAATTTGTACAAAATTTCAGAAGATAGTAAAATACCGCGGATATTTTCACTTAATCCAAATTTTTAATTTCTTCATTAATTTAATCTAGCTTCCTCAAAATAATGAAGTAAAGTGATTATTTTTTTTATTCGATTTTGCTCTGATTTAGAACAAAAAATTATGGTCATGAATTTTATGATTATTTTAATGACCATCGGCGTGGGCAAGCAATTTAAGCTAAAGTAAAAAATATAATTTTTCATTTTCTCAACTGCCCACTCACTAGATTCTCAAAAGGTAATTAATAAGCTGAATTGTTTGTTTTTTTTGCATCGGTTATTAGCAGTTCGTCTTACTATGCCAGTTTTTTTTTTTAAATAAACAAAAAATATTTTTGAACGAAAATCTATCATTCAATTGAAAATGTTTTTCTATATTGGTCGAACAGCCAATTTTAAGCATTTGCAGATTAATTAATGACCAATATGGCATGAATTATAGCAAAGTTATCTTCATTTTTAATTTTTAGCAGATTTTTTGAATAGTTTGTTTTTATTTTTGTTTAATGCCGTTTACTTTAATAAATTGCTCTATCAGCATTATTGATTCTTACCATATCCATTTAATAAATATGATAAAATTTCTGCTCTTATCGCCTTTCAAATCCAATTATTTAGAATATTAACTGCCTTTAAAGAAATTAATTTTTTTTAGAGAAAAAATTTTCAGTTTATAATTTGTTCACTGAAACAAGACCTAAGTATGAATATTTTCAATTTTAATGTTCACTTAAATCTAAAAATGATATTTTCCAGAATAAAATGACATTTAATCAATTTTGAAGAGGCGCAGTAGTAGGAGAATGATTTCTGAAAAATTTGCACTGTTAAAATTTAAAATTTTAAATTTTAAATTTTAAATTTTTCTTTCTTAAATGTTTTTCATCAGATTTACTGTCTTGGCCAATAATTAGAAAGATAATATTAGTAACAAATAACAAAATTTCATCTTTGATAAATATTATTTATCTATAAATTTTTTGAGAATGTGTAATATTAATTTTCAGTAAGGCGTAAACAATTTCTGAAAATATAAAACAGCCATAAATACACTGTGATTTAATAAAATTTAAAGAAAAAATGCTTTTTTCTAAACTCGAATAGTTCGGATTTTTTAAAATTGGATTAAAAGAGTTTCTAAATCTTTTTTATTTTCTCTAGAGCCGATGTTTATTTGTTTTTTTTTTGAGTGATGTAAACATATAAATTGACCGAAATTGAATATTTTAAAGAAAAAATAAAAATCAAAAATGTTCAAAGTGTTTTTTATACTGTTGGTCATTAAAAGTGCATTTGGTTTCTTCAAGTACGATGCCAACTTTAATTTATTGGAAAAGATTATGTCCGAGGCTTCATTGACCCAACATCACAATGCCGATTTAAGGAACGAAATATTTATTTTTATTGATAAAGTAGCACATACTGGTATTAAAAATACATGTGATACAAAGTTGATACAATCGGATGTTCAAGTAAAAATGAGAGTACTCAAATCAATAGTTTCAACATGCAATGGCTATTGTAGACTCGCCATGTCACAAGATGGACGCATCTACGGAGAAAGAGAATTCAGTTTAGACAGTAATTTTTTTGTGGCAAAAAAATAAAAAGATATTTAATAAAATAAAAATTTTAAGCTATTTGGATTAGAGTAGAATTGATAGATGAGATAATATCAAGTAACAAAGCCTTTTTGGGCGCTTATTACATTAAATTTGTACTTGCTGATAAATTCCTTTGTATTACTAGCGAAGGCGAACTCTTTGCATCGGTAATTTTTTATAAATTTTTTTTTTAAGTTTTAATAAATAGTTGGCATTGTTTTTTAGAAATTTCAGTCAAAAAATTGTTTGTGGTTCAACGACATGCCCAGATTGGCCTCTGCAGTTTATGATTTTAACATTGTAATAGAAAAAAATTGTAAAATAGACGTGCTAAGCACCGAGTACTACGAAGATGACGAAACATCTGATGATCAATGCGCCAATAAGTTGAACATTACCAGCGGATTTTCGCCGGAATTGCAGCGATTTTTTCGCTCGTGCCAATCTAGTCTGATCAAAAACGAGCCTAGTCAAGCGACTGCAATTCCGCAGTTCAAGCAAATATTTTTTCACCAAACAAGCAGCTTTACCACTAAGCCCACAGGCCTCACAAAAAAGACATTCACCGATGATCCATTGAAAAAAATGGCCGACCAACAGGTGTTTAGCCAACTGAATGGTGTGATGATTGAAAAGGCCAAATTATTGTGCAAAGAGTATTTAATCGATGAGATTATTTTTGAAAAATTGACCAATATGGACTACTTGTCCGAGTCACATGACATGACCAGAATGCCAAAATTGTGCATTGATTACATTTCATATTTAAAACAAGCCAAAAAGCAAGAATCAAAACTAGTCGAGTATAACAAAAATCCACAGTCAGGTCCAAGACGTAACAAATTAAAGAAATGTTTTCAGTTTCGGAGAACTCCGTTTTACAGAGCATGCTTGGAAAAGCACTACAAATGCTACAAATATAGCAATGATGCCGAAAAGCTTCAAAAATGTCGAAAAAGATACGGCATCAAAGTGCCCAGAAAAAAGCCCAATGCTTAAAGTGTTCCATGTTAGCTTTGAGTTTTTAGAAACAGTCAGATGGTGGTTATTCAAGGGTCAATAAATGCTAATATTTTGATATTTAGTCTTAATTTTTTAAACTTCTTTAAAAAATATTTTATTTTTTATATATAAAGAAAAAATATATATTTATTTTAAAATGAAGCATTCCGGCAATATTGTAACGTTTAAAATCAGATTTAATATTATTATCCTTGTTTTTTTTTAATTTAACAAAAAAATTTTTCTAATTTTTAAAAATAATAAACACTTACTAAAAAATCAAGATTTTTTATTTCATAATTGGAAAATTATATACATTTGTATTTTTTGATGTCTTGTATAATAAAAAATATTAAAATCCATAAAAACTGCTCGGATTATAAACCTAAACAAAACAAATCGATGCATTTTAAACATTCGAAAAATGGATTTTTAGTTTTTATGTTCAAGGTTTGATTACAATCAGGAAATTAGTTAAATCAGCCGTTGAATTTCAAATTGTCTTATCAACTTTTTTCTTGAAAAAATGTTTAAGCAAAATGAATCAGTTTTTTTTAAATTCTCTTGTAAATAAATTTTATACTTTCAAGCAAAAATAAGTATGAAAGAATAAATTTTGTAAAAATTTATAAATTATTTCTAAAAAAGGGATTCGAAACCATCTTTTTGGCTCTATTATAATTAACTGACAGAAATAATGTTTTTCTAATGACATTTTTTTTCTTAAGAAAATTATTAATTATTAAATAACAGAATGTCAATGATAATTAAAATTGTCAAAAATAAAAATTTTATTTATTTTTATTATGACTCATATATATTTTTGAAATATAAACAGAGCACAATAAGAATTTAATAAATTTTAGGGCCATTAGAATATGATTAAATTTTAGACTGTAAAAAATATTTCAACGTTTATCCAGATCTGGAATATATTTCATTTAATTTAGAATAAAATTTGGTGAATTTTTTTTTTTTTAAATTGATAATTATGAAAAAAGCAACTGAATCTAAATTTTTAATATCATATTTTCTAAGAAAATTTTTTAGCTTTTTATTCAACTCATTAATCAATAATTTTGAAAACTTTAATTAAATGTTGATCCTAAAAAAAATCAAAAGTTTTTGGGTAGACTAAAATTTACATTTTCATAATTTTCAAGTATCAGGATCAACTCAACAAAATTATTTAAAATAAATACTTAAATAAAAAAAATTAATCCTCCAAAAATCTATTTCGTACGAAAAACTCTGAAACAAAACACTATTAGGCAAATTTTAAAGAATTTTTAAATTTTGGCTGAAAATTTAGAATTTTTTATCATTAAATTTTGATTGCTTCCCGTAATTTTTTTTAAAATCTTCTTCCTAATCTAATATCCATTTTTTTAAAGTGTAGTTGACAAGAATCAAATAACCTTCCCATTATTATGTTTTTTTCATTTATTTTGAAAAAATAAATTTTAAAATAAAATCCTAACGTAGTAAGAATTGTTTTAATGTCTATTTGTTTTTAAATCTAATCGTATTATTTAGCTCTAAGAATAATATCAGAGTAGATTAATTAAAATTCTTTCAAAAATTTCAAATTTTATATTCTTAAAATTAGAAATATTTTAAAATTTCAAAAATAAAATTAAAAAAAGAATTTTTATTTTAACTTATTAATAGGCAAATAAAACTTTAATATTGTATTCAAATTTGAATCCTTTGGCAAAAAGTTAAGTCCTTTATTTCTAATATTCATTAGCTCCTCGATTATTTCTTTCAAATTTGGTTCAAAATTGATCGAATCAATACTAGAAAAAAACTCATCAAGTTTAGCATCATTTAATATCTCATATTCATATGCCTGCAAATACATATCAAACAAATCTAAATTTTTCACATATTTTGCCTCAGCCGATGAATGAGAACTATATTCTTCCACTAATTGATTAAATCTATCGCTACTTGAATTTTCTTTTATAAATGATTGCAATTTTTGGAAGGCCTGTTTTTCTAAAATGGATTTTTCTTCTTTGGGAATATTATCTTGAGGCGTAATGTCACCTACTATGCTCTCGGCCAAGTCGTGGATCAAACACATTTCGATGCATCTTTAAATTGAATTAATCTATTGAAACAATTTTTTTCTATTTACTTAGTTCTGTCAAGATTATCTGGTGCCAAAAAAGCCATCATTGACATTCTATACATGTGATCAGCTATACTTTCTGGTTCCTTAATTCCTCTTAGAATCCAACCTGACCGGTAAGTCCTCTGAAAAAAAATTAAAATAAAAATCTTGTTTTGTTCGATCATTACTTTTGCTTGACCAAGATGGAGAAAAAAATTCAACATTCCACTAATTTCCATTTTTTACAAATCTATATTTCGAAATTTTTTTAAGTAAAAAATCTTTAAAAAAAAACAAGTAAAATAATTAGTCTTATAGACCGTGCTTCATTCAGTCCGGGGTATTAAACACAAAATGAATAAAATATTTTATTTAAAAAATTTTGTTTAAATATATTACAAAAACTGTAAAAGTAAAACAAACTGAAGTTTTAACTAAATGAATAAGTGATTTATTTTAAACTTTTGTGTGTTTACCACGTTTGGATTTTTTTTATTTCGCTAAACATTTGGGCCAAGTCGGTCCACCACAACTAAATGATACAATTACGTAAATCACTATCTAAATTAGTTTTATTAAAAATTTAGAAAGTTATTTTGAGAGAAAAATTACAAATCCGAGTAGAATCAAAGCTAGAATAAATTTGATTTTCTTTAAATAAAAATGACGTGCAACATCTCTACTTGTTGTCTTGAATGAAATTGATGTATCACATAAACGATCGGTCTTGTCAACTAATAAATGGAGTTTTTCGCCCCGATCGGTCAATTTATCCAAATTTTGTGTCAAAATAGATTTTGTTTCCGTAACATTACGTTCCACTTCATTCAATTTGTCGAATGACAAATTTTCACTAAATCGTTTCTAAAAAAATGTTTTAAAATAAAAAAAAACAAATAATTTATTTTACTGTTTCAATTGCAAGAGTTGGCAAAAATTCGGTCTGAAAAGCAAATGGTAGCGCAGTATGCAATCGCTTTTGGTATTGAGATTCAAATCTAAAGTTAAGTTTATTATTGTTTTATTTATTAAAATGTATTATTAATTTAATTATTCTTGTTACCTGGTTTTTATTTCTTCAAGAAACTGAAAAGCTTTGTATTTACTGAAAACATTTTTGGTAATACAAAAATATGTTATGGTATTATTGTATATGTAATGAAAGCAAAAGCTTAAAAATTTAAATTAAAAATATTTAGCTTATAATTTTAAAAAATCGAAAAAAAAGCTCCAATATTGGTTTTGATTTCATTGTTTTTTGGGTAATTAATTATCTAAATATTCATGTTTTTTTTGAAAAAACAATCCAAGTAAAATGATACTAGATTTTTTAAATAAAAAATAAAAATTAGTTAATTACTTAAATAACAAAATATTTTAAAAACAATAAGTAACTATAAGTAGAAATTTCTATTACTATTGATTAGATTTACAGATGATCAAAAAATAATTTCACAAAAAATAAATATTGACAAAGAGCTTATATTGACGCTGGTCACTTCCTACTAACCTCAATAATCTTGAATAAAAATAAAAAATAATACGGAATGAGTAAAATAAATGATTTAGCTAAAATCGATACTATTCAGCTTAATTGAATACCTTAATTTAATAAAATTAAGATTGTTATGTATCAATATTAACAAAAATTTTCTTTTTTAAACAGTAAAAACCGTTTTTCAGAAATATGGGTATAATAAATTTTCGCTTATAATAAACTTAACCTTAGAAGACAAGACTTTTTCTATACTTTTAGTGCTTAATTTTTGGATATAGGAAATTGTCAAACAGAAAATTTATCGCATAATAATTTTTTTTTAAAAACAAATGAAAATTTTTCATGTTAAACTTTTTGTTTGTAAAAAATTTGAACTCTTTAAAAATAACAAATCAAAAAATCAAAAAAAAACTTATTATTTAATTCATATATTATCCCTTAAATTTTTGTGACATTTCAAGTTACCAAAAGACACCTTATTTTCAATGAGATCGTTTTGGATCATTAAAAATAATTTTCAGCATAAATTTGATGTCGACTAAATAAAGATTTAATTTAGCTTAAATTTTAATTTTAATAATATTTTATATCTTTTAAAAAATTAATTTTAATTATTTAGCACGATATATAAAAATTTGAATCTCTTTCTTTAAAAGCATATACATGTCCTTAAAAAGATACATAGAAGAATGACAAAGTTGATTTTGAGTCTTAGTTAGTCCAAAGATAAAAAAGTTAAAAAAAGAAACAAAATTTTAAATTCCATTTATATTTATGTAAAATAGCGATGTAAAATGTAAAATTAATAATTAACTACATTTTAAACCATAGTTATTTTAAAATTAAAATTTTTAATTTTAGAGACTTAAACCTAAACTTGTGTTTTAAAAAAAGTCTGGTTTAAACTATCTAAAAATGATGCTAAATTTATTTTTATTAGTAATGAGAAATAATAATAAAAATTAAAAATACATTAAATAAAAAAAAATTCACAAATTCAATTTGTTTTCAAAACAAATTATTCAAATTATAATTATATAAATGCTTGACTGTTTAATGCGTTTTTTTGAAGAGCTACCACAATCAAGTTTAAACAGCGATTTTACACTGTTTTTTATCTTATTTTGCTCCTTCTGGTAGCCACTATGCACTAATTAAGAAAAAATTTAAAGCACTCTAAAATGAAATATTTACATACAATCAATTAAAACTGGAGAAAAATGAATAATAGGTATCATTAAGAGAGTCTTTAATTTTTCTTAAGGTAGCACTGTTCAACTTTTATCTAAATCTTTGGTTAGAAAAACTATTTTCAATTTAAATCATAGAGATCGTATTAAAATAAAAAGATTCAAACTGATTTAGATTTGATTTTAACATGAATAGCATCTGGAAAATTTTGATTTAAGCAAACCTGGAAATCAAGATCACATTGAATTTAAATTTTAATTATCACGATCATAATTAATAAGTTAAAAAAGTTTTTGAATTTTTAAAATTTTTTAAATAGTTAATATTAACGAAAAAATATATTTTAACTTTAATTATTTTACTATTCTGGAAAAATCTCCAAAACGGCTTTGTCCATTTATGGATAAAAATTGGTTTTTAGTCAACTTGGTTAGCTAAAAAACAATTTTGTGAACTTAAACAATTTTAGACAAAAAAATATTATTAAAACCTTTTTAAAAAATTTTAATATCAAAAGAATAAATTCTAAAAGTTTTTTAAATAAAAAAATCGTAATCATTGTTTTAAGTTCAGGAAAATATTATGGTGGTACAAAAACATACTTTTATAAAAATTTTAAATTAATGGATGGATGTATGAGCAAAAAAATTAACTAAAAGAAAAAGATCATTAGATTCTTGATTTAGTTAGAATTAAACTGATTTCGATTTAAATTTTTCTTTCCTTATGCTAATACTTTATTGTTAATTGATTTGTTTGAAAATAATTTTCTGTTTAAAACTTTTTTTAAATAAATTTATTTGAAAATTCAAAATTCTTTGTTTTATATTTTATAAAAAGAATTTTGTAATCACATCTAAAATAATTTTGAATTTTGAAAGATTTCAATATGATTTCAAAACCATGCAAATATTAACCTCTTTTACTTAGTTTCGTTTTATGGGATAATAATTTTTTTATTTTAAAGATAATTACTTTTCGTAATTAAATGTCATTCTGACTCCATTCGTTCTGACAAATTTGCTCAATACTTGGTCTAATATATCATCATAATTGCCATTTAGCTGCGAATGTTTGACCAAAGTTTCATCATTTCGAATAATGGCTACAAAAAAAATCTTGCCATCATGCACGTTTTGTTCAAATGAAAAGCTAGATGATGGATGTATGAGATTACGAGACATTTTAACTTTGATTCAGATAAAAAAATATTTCGTTTTTATATAAATTTTTTAATTCATTTTTTGTAAAAATTAACAATTAAAATTTTATAAAAGAACAAAAATATTTCAAGTACCTGAATCAAAAATGTTTTAGAAATTTTATTATGTTAATTCAAAATTTAGGCGTTTGCAGACATACAAAAATTAATTGACCAAAATTTCCAATGAATTGAGCATTGCTCAAAATAATTCAACCACCGCGAATGCAAACCAATCGAACATTAATTTTGATAAAATTTTTAATCAAATTTTTTTTGATTTTAAATAAAATTAGCATTCTTTATTTTAGAAGCATTGCTTCCAGCTTCACATAAAGCTAAGCATTAACTTAGAATTTAACTCTAATTTTAGCGTTCAAGGCCTAGGAATTAATAGATTGTTCTCCCAAAAATTTTCAAAAGTTAAACACAATTTTCTTTCTAATATTCATCTAGTTCGTTTTATTTTGCCATATAATTCAGTATTTATTATTATAAAAATAGACATGACGCTACAATTTATTAGAAATTGCTTAGCTAGAGGTTCATATTTTATTTTTTCCATATTTGAAAAAAAATCTCTTAGAATCCAATCTTCAAAATTCCATTTCTTATCAATTTATTTTAGAAAAAAAACTCTTATTTATTCGAAAAATGTCTATATCAAACAAATTAAGCATTGATCAATTGGATTTGAATGGAAAGCGGGTGTTGATCAGGTACAGTGTTAATTTGATTCTTTAAAAACTTTTTTTTGATTATTTGTATGTATCAAGGGTGGACTTTAATGTTCCAATGAAAGGCGATAAAATCACCAACAACCAAAGAATTGTCGGCGCTTTGCCTACAATTAATTATGCATTGGAGAAAAATGCCAAGTCAGTAGTTTTGATGAGTCATTTGGGTCGACCTGATGGACATGTCAATTTGAAGTACACATTGAAACCAGTTGCTGATGAATTGTCAAAGCTTTTGAGTCGACCTGTCAAATTTTTGAATGATTGTGTTGGCGCTGAAGTCGAGGCTGCTTGTGCTAGTCCGGAAAATGGAAGCGTGATTTTGTTGGAAAATTTGAGGTTTCATCTCGAAGAGGAAGGAAAAGGTGTTGATGCTCAAGGAAATAAAGTCAAAGCGGCAAAAGATAAAATCGAAGCTTTTCAACAATCACTAACAAAATTGGGCGATGTTTACATCAATGATGCTTTTGGTACTGCTCATCGAGCGCATAGTTCAATGGTTGGAGTTAAACACGAAAAACGTGCTTCGGGATTTTTGCTAAAAAAAGAATTGCAATATTTTGCCAAAGCATTAGAAAGCCCTGATCGACCATTTTTAGCTATTTTGGGAGGGTAAGCTAGTAATTTTTTTAAAAATTTTTCACAATTTTTTTTGCCAGTGCCAAGGTGTCGGACAAGATTTTATTAATTGAAAATTTGCTTGATAAAGTTAACGAAATGATCATTGGAGGTGGCATGGCATTTACTTTCCTAAAAGTTTCTCGTAACATGAAGGTATAGAATTTGAAATAGAATTCAAATTCATCATGACTAAGCTTTTCTTAAAATTAGATTGGAAAATCTTTGTTTGATGAAGAAGGCTCTAAGATTGTTCAAAGAATAATGGATAAAGCTAAGGCTAACAATGTTCAAATTCATTTACCAGTCGATTTTGTCACTGCAGAAAAATTTGCCGAGGATGCAAACTCTGGTACTGCTACTGTTGAGTCTGGTATTCCAGATGAGTGGATGGTATGATTTATTTTTTTTATCAAATATGAATTAAAAATATATTTTAAAATTTAGGGTTTGGACTGTGGTCCAGAAAGTGTCAAAGAATTTAAAACAGCAATTGCCAGGGCCAAGTTGATCGTTTGGAACGGTCCAGTTGGTGTTTTTGAATGGGAAAAATTTGCATCAGGAACCAAGCAGATTATGGACGAAGTTGTTAGAGTTACTCAAGAAAATGCGGCAACTTCAATTATTGGCGGTGGAGATACTGCTACTTGTTGTGCTAAATGGAACACTGAAGACAAAGTTTCTCATGTTTCGACCGGAGGTGGTGCCAGCTTGGAATTGCTAGAGGGAAAACTTTTACCCGGAGTTGACGCTTTATCTAGCTCCAACTAAATTTTTTTATGTTTGTTATGTTAGTAATTAATTAAAAGCTCAAAACTTATCTCATAGTGATTAACGTGACTATTTTTTTAGATTTATCTATTTTAGAAAGTAAAAATAAATTATTTTAAAAAGATTTTTTTTTTCAAATCAGTAAGAATTGAGAAAATATTTAGGAATATTTAATATTTGATATTAAAAGGGATGAATGTATTGTGGAATTTAAAATAATTGTTAACAAAATATAAGATCTTAACATTGATTTAAGAATAAAAATTTTAAGTCTAAAAATAGTCCTTTAAATTGTATTTAAAGATCAGAAAAAAATTCTAACCATACAAAAATTATTTGTAAAATTAATTTTGAAAAATTCAAATAATCAGATAAAAGTTCATTTTAAAAAAATCATTAAAATTGTTTGCCTTCTTTTTTCTCGTTGTTTGATTTTTTTTTCTAAATCTTAAAAAAAAAGAAAAATAATCGAATTTGAAAAATTATTTGTAGTAGTTTTTCAATTCAATTAAATCATCGGACTAACACAATTATGAAAAAATTTTAATTTATTCTTTAAACTTATTTAGAAAGACAAAAATTTACTTTATTTTACTTTATTTTTTATATATCACCCTCGCGGTGTTTACTGACTATAAAATAATAATTAATATGAATCAGAGTTATTTAAAAGTCTTAAGTCAAGTCCAGACTTTAATTTTTTTTAAAGTCCGGAATTAGACTTTTTTCACTTTTTAAGAAGAATTTTTTTTAGTGTTTTATTTTTTGTTATAGACTTTTTTTATGTTTATTGAATCTTCACCCTAGTTTTTCGTCTTCTAAAAAAATCATTGCCTTATTTTTTCTCATTGGTAGTTAAATTCATAAATTTTTGTAAAATTTAATGGTTCACATTTTTATTTGTGATTAAAATCAAGTTAAAAAGATCATATCTTTAAAAAAATGACATATTAATTTAATTTATTATTTTTAAATATTCAATTTAAATTACTTATTTAATTCTTATTTTTCATTGTCAAAATAAACTACGTAACGCAATTTAAAAGCAACTTTTAAAACCTTTAAAAAATTGGTAAATTTTAATTCAAAACTTTAAAAATGTAAACAACGATCAAACTTGTAGACGAATTTTTTGCGGAGCAACCAATTTAAAAAATCTAAATAAAACAATCGAATTGCTTTACCTTTTAAAAATTCCAAAAAAAATTATAAAATTATAAATCAAAGATTTTAAATAACAAGTTTTTTTAAAAACGAATTCACGTTTATAATTCATCTTAAATTACGATAATGAATTTTTTGGCTGACAGCGAAATGGTCTATGAAGGAAAAATACAATTTTCTAACAGAAAATTAGCAAATGTAAAATCATGTCATTTGAATCAATTTTTTATGAATAAATAATGGTTTTTGAAAAAATTTGTTTAAAAGAACAGTATAAAATAGAGACAAAAAATTATTTTTAAATAAGTTTTGTACATAAGGAGAAAAGTTTAGTTTAGAGGAATTGAGAATTTTTTTTGGTGTAGAAGCATGTCTCGTGTTTTAAATTAAGTTAAATTTAAAACCAAATGTTTTTTCACTTTTTGTTTTCAACGAATACATTAAAAAGAATTTTATAGTGTTTCTAATAAAAAACTAGTAATTCGAATACATCAAGGTGCAACAAAAATTATTAAAAACCGAAATTTCTGTAAAAAAAAATTAACTATAATAATAAAAAAGATAGTTCATTTTTAATCATTGCACCTGATTAATAGACTTTAAAAATCTATATAACAACATTAGTTGCAACTTTAAGCAAAACAGAATTTTTAGTTTCCTGTAAAAAATAGGATGTTTACTTTTTTTTTTTTTTAATAGTTTATTTCAAAATTTAAATGGCTCTGAGTAATAGAACTCCTTCGGCCATTGTTTTTCTGTTTTTTTTTATTTAATAGTTTTTCGTTAATAAATTCAATAAATAAATAATTTAATTTTTAGTTAATTTTAAATGATTTAAAAAAAGAAAAAGAAACGAGTTTAAATAGAAAACCCATTTTCAATCATCCATTCATTTATCTCAGGAAGTTTACGTTTTATACTGTTCTTTTATACCGATTTTCCAAAACCTCAAATAATCTGTGGCTTTTAGATTGTTGGATTCAAGAGTAAAATAAACTCGGACAATATAATTAATCATCTATACTCTAAGCATAAATGGAACCTACCAGAACCCAAACTTATAATAAGTGTGATTGGAGGTTAAATTTGTCTAATAGTTTTATTAAGAGAATTAATTCTGAATTTCAGACATAAAAAATTTCAAAATGCCAAATAACATGAAGAAAGCATTTAAGAGAGGATTAATCAAAGCCTCAATGTCAACAGGATCTTGGATAATTACAAATGGGTTCAATACAGGTGTTTCTAAATTGGTAGGCGAAGCAATTAGTGAATATACTAAGAGCGCATTTGTATCCGATTTGATTTTAATTGGAATCTTGGAATCAGAAACTGTTGTTTTTAAAAACAAACTTGAACATTTAAAACCTGATATCAAAGTATTAATTTTTTATTTTTATAAAATTTTTAATTTTAATTTTTAGCAGCCTTTCAATTATTTTCACAAAGATAATTTAACAACAAGTGGCGAAATTTATCTAGATTCAAACCATACTCATTTCATTTTTTTGAACGATTCGGTGACAAGTTCTGAGGTAAAATTTCGTCCGTATTTAGAAGCTGAACTACGCAAATCAAAGCAACATTTATCAAATTTAGTTCTTTCAAATTCATTTAGTGAATATGAGGGAAAACATGATATTCCATTGATACAAATATGTGTTCATGGCGATTTGGATACTTTGCTCATTATCAAGCAATCATTGAAACTTAGAATACCGATTCTTATTCTAGAAGGGAGTAAAGGATGTGCTGATTTGATTGTTAATGCAATTAAACAGGAAGACCCTGAGTAATTATTAACCAATATTTTTGATGTTATTATTAAACAAGAAAATAATGCTACCATATATTG
Source organism: Brachionus plicatilis (assembly GCA_010279815.1). Lineage (NCBI taxonomy): Eukaryota > Metazoa > Rotifera > Eurotatoria > Ploima > Brachionidae > Brachionus > Brachionus plicatilis. The sequence continues at coordinate 194,964 of QEOQ01000253.1, read as the reverse complement.
TTCTGATAACAAAAAGCATGTTGTAAACAAGGATCTGTTTTTTCATTTTTCTGTCTAAAACTACCCACAAGGCAAGTTTATTTAACCTTTTCTTTCTATTAATTTTGAGTTAAAAATCTCTAAAAGAATAATTTAATAAAAATAAAAACTTAAGAATAAAATTTAAAATACCTTAATGTACAAAAACGGAGCCCGTATAGCCGAATGATTTGTGGGTTAGTCATGCAAGATCGAGGGTTCAAAATCTGAGGGTGGAAAAATATTCAGAATATCTCAGCAGTACGGGACGAATTTTTAAATCCCTTTCATCATTAAAAAAAGGGGTACCGGTTTCGACTGGGTAATAATAGCGGTGTAGATGACCAACTCGATGCAGTTACCTCTGTGTCAGGTCGGAGCCGTTGCTTAAAAGGTACTGAAAAAGGAGATGAGCGCCTCACTATTTTCCACTAGGATAGAAAGGGTCATATTATTAATGTTCAAAAATACAGAAAAAATTAAACTGCTTATATTAAATTTTTTTATTTGTATTTTTTTAACCCAAAATTCAATTAATGTCGGTTTAAGCTTATGTCAATTATTATTTTAACAATTTTGATATATCTTAGATTATTTAAGGATTTTTTCGTTTTGTAATTAGTTATTTTGAATTATAGGAATAGATAAATTAAGGCAATTTTAGTAGCTAAATACATATTTTGATGCTAGAGTTGTTTAAAAATCCATGGCTTAAAAATTTTTATTTAAAAATTCAAGTCAAATTAAGTTAAAAATTTAATTAATGAAAAATAAAAGTAAATCTATTAGATTTAAACAGTTTAAATAGCTTTTTCATTTCATAAAATATATGTGTAGAAGTTTTCTTTTTTTTTTTTTAAATAATTTATTTCCTATAAATTTACATTGTACAAATTTTTACAATTGAGTTCTCAGCTCTGCAAAAAATCTGCAATTGATTGTGTGCATTTTACAGAAAATTGTATAGTTTTTGCAAAGTCAGATGAAAGTTTTAATTGATAAAAAAATATGTACTGTGATCTTGAAATAAATAATCTAAAAAATTAATGTATTTATATGATGTGGCGAATTTTATGAGAGCTAGAGAATTTTGAAATTAAATCATTCTAGATAATATAAATAAATACATTTTAAAACTATACTTTTTTTTGTTAGATTATTTACTGAAAATTTAAACTTTATTTTACTAATTTTTTATTAATTCTGGACTTTTTTCTGACCAAAAACCAATACCGAACGGATTGGTCACAAGATTGGTTACCTCCTAGTTACAAAACAAGGAAGACCCAGTGTATCTTTATCAAATATTTTAATATTATTAGAAAAAATTATAAAACTAAAAAATAAACAAACTTTAGTATATTTAAGATTGTTTCCGAGTCGAAAATACTCGACGACAATGAAGAGTTAAGAAAAAACAATATTGAGCGAGTTTGTGACCATGTCAAATCTATTATTGAATTCAAAAATTCAGATTTGATGCATATTTTTCGTTTGGGTGAGGATTCAGTTGACATCGAGTCTGCAATTCTCAGAGCTTTTCTTAATTGTGATTATTCAAAATTATATTTGAAGATATGAAATTCTTTTCAATTCAACTTTTTCCTAATACAGTATGTGTCAAAAGTTTAGAAATTGATTGTTTTAATTATCTTAAATTGTTTATTTGTTGTATTTTACGAAAAATTGAGTTATTTTTCTATCTGTAATGTTAACTTTTATTTTGACCTAAACATTTAAACAGTATTTCTTTTTTTTCAGTACTTTCTATGTGTTATGTGCAAGGAGCTACCATAGGTGACCTCCTAGTAGGCCACCTCCGCAAGCTAGTCTTAATGTAGCTTATATATAGTGTTGGTGTCCGTGCAAGCGGACAGTAAACGGGCCAAAAATTTTAAAAACCGTGACCGTGACCGTATTAGCTGTTCCAATTTTGGCGGGCGGACCTTGGCCCGTTTATTTTGGCGGGCTAATTATTGACCCGTTTAATTACCGTTTAAAAATAAACGGGCGTCCAAGAAACCGTCCCCATTTTGGCGGGCGGACTTTGGCCCGTTTATTTTTGACCGGTTACTAAACGGGCCAACAACCGCGATGAACCGCCCGTTTTTGGACCGGTTAGCTCTGTCCGCGTCCAACACTACTTATATATATTATTGTTATTATTATTAAATTTAAAATGTGAATTTAAAAAAAAATTAGGTGCTTTTTTTGTTTTATTTATGTGATATTAAGGTTAATTAATTTTAAACAGAAATTTTTTTTAATCCAGTAGTTAGTACTTCAAATTAAAAATACGGCCTAATTTTTTTTAATATTTATAAAAAATGATATTTAAGGATAGACTCTTTTTGAAAGCATAATTGATTGATATCTAAGATTAGTTAATTTTGAATCTTAAAAGAATTAAATCGATATTTGAATTAAAAAATATTTAAGATTTAATTACTTTTTAAAGTTTACTAAGAAAAAAAGACAAATTTCATGCAAAAAAAACACTATTGATTTTTTAAGCATTTTGGTTTGCCTCTCGTATTCTTATCACAAAGTTTTTGATCTGTTTTGAATTTGGTATAACTATATCTACTTTATTTCCTCGAAAATTAGATTCGATAACTTAGACACCAAAATATTTATTTTCCTTGATTATATCGCGAGTGGCTGTTTAGTTTATGCTTGACTCTAGCGACCGTAAGCAAAGTCATAAATTTTTAAATGGGAGGTGTCGATGTTGAAATAAAATTTTAGAAGAAAATTTTATTTTATCTGATGAAATTTACAAAAAAATATTTAATTAATGAGTTTAAAAATATGAAAATACACAAATTTAAAAAAATCGTATTTTTTTTGAGTCTACAATTTAAATGAAAAATAATGACTTTTTTATTAAAACGAACTTATTAAAGGAGGTTTAATTTTTGGATAGGGGTACTGGAGCACCCCTCTGGCCACGCTTTTGCCATCTACTGTTCTGAATAGCCTCAGCTGTGACCATTTTTTCTGGTCTATGATCCATTCGAATACTAGTTCTGCTGACGGGAATTCTTGAATTAGTGTCCATTGTTTTTACAGTCTTTCTTTGGCGATATCTTTCTCTGCTCCTGCATAAGCAGGCATAGTGTCAAGCTTATCTATTTTATTAAACACTAATTTATATTAGATATCATTAAATCATTCATAAATATTTTTTTTAATAGATATATCAAGTAAATATTTACAAATCAAAATGAATTTAAACAAGTCTTTATAATTTATATCGAAATATATTATCAAATGAAAAATAATTGGAAGCTTTGATTTTTTTATCTTAAAAATTTTTTGATTTTTATATGTAAGGTTACAGAAAAATAAAATAAATATTACCAATAAAAATATTCCAGAAAAAAGTAGCAAGAAAAAGGGTGAATTGAAAGGAATTTCAAATTTCTAAAAATTTATTTGGATAAAAGATTATTAAAAAATATTTAAAGCCCAGAAAAAAAAGCGATTCGAAAATTTAAGATTAGCTACACAATGGAATCGGATCGACATTGCCAAAAATGATATTCTGAATGAAGATGAAGAGTTTTCTGTTCATCAATTTTCAAAATTATTAGAAATTGCTTTGATAGATAACAAATCAGAGTTTGTACAATTGTTTCTCGAGAATGACGCAAATCTTAAAAATTTCCTAACAAATGGCCGATTATACTATTTGTACAATTCCGAAACAGTAAGATGAAAATTGTAAACTTAAAAAACTACTAAAATTCAAATCATTTTAGATACATGAGGAATTCAAAAGAAACTCAATTTTTTATCTCTTCAAGGAATTATTTGGCATCAACAATACTAATTTTTTTATCACTTTTAAGAAAGTCAAAGCTTTTATTAAGTACTATACATTTGAAGATTCGGATTTTAGCTTCTTTCCAAACGAATCAATCGAATCTATTAACAATGATATTAAAAAAGATATGATAAAAAAATATCTGGTAAGTATTCAATAATTAAAAATAGATTTTTTTCTTTAAGGAAAAAATTAAAAAAAGGAGTGTATCTAATCAACTTTCATTTAAAAAAGAAAGAGCAAAATTAATAAATAAAAATATGTAGAACTTATGTAGAATAAAAAATGGCAAAAATTTAAAACTTATTGGTTTTATAAGTCACAATAGCATTCATGTAATTTTAAATTAAAAATCAGGCCGATCCGAGCTTTAAAATAAAAAAAATTCAAAATACTGAATTTTCAATTAATTTACGACTAATAAAATAGAAAATTTTTTCAAAATCTGAAATTGCTCCCCAATTTATTACTATTGATAAAGCAATATCAATTTTTGTCTTGATATTATAAAAAAAGTAAAATTAATGATTTGGATAACTATTTAACCACGAAAAATCAGCTAACCTATTTTTCTTTATTCAAGTCATTGACTTTAATATTTTGACTTTAAAACAAGTCCGTTTATATCGACTAAAATCAAGACTGAAAAATATTTAAGATCACAATTATCAGAATATGTTAAATAATTATCTGTCTTAAAAAAATAAAGCCAGAAAATGTTCCGGAAGTATAACCAAAAAGAAATTTTTGAGGACATTTTAAAGATTAAGTCTTTTAACGATTATTAACTTTTTTAAATAATATTAAAGTTTATGAACTAATGAAAAAATTAAATTTTTAATTATTTGATTATTTATTAAAGAATGATTATTATGGTAAAGATAACAAAGAGACAGTTTTTCTGAGCGAAACTGAAGAATCTTGGCTGAATTTAAAGATTGAAAAAAATCAAGAGCTTAATTTGTTTATGTGGTCTATATTTTTTGGACGAATTGAACTTGCCAAAATTTTCTGGAAAACAGGAGAAGTAATCAAAAACTTAATTATTAATTTTGATCAAATAAAAATAAAATCAAGTATCACATGGGCAATGCTCTGATGGCAGCTTCTTTTTATCAAAATCTGTTCTTAAAGAACCAGCATAATTTAGAATTAAAAAGGATATCCGAGTAAAAAATAATCAAATAATTTTAAGCTCAATTAAAATTTTTAATTTTTTCAAAAGTGAGTTTTCAGAAATGGCTATCGGGGTGTTGAATTCAATGGAGATATTGACAAAGGAATTCCTAATTTTCAATTATTTAGAGTTTACAATTCCTCATTATGATTTAGAGTGCTTACAAATAGCCAACTTAGGCAAACAGCATAAATTCGTTGCTTGCTTATGTGTTCAAAATCTATTGAATAAAAAATGGAATGGAGAAGTGATTCCTTTTGACGGATTTTTAACCTTAATAAAAGTAATTTTTAAAAAATGTAAATGTTTAGTCAGTTTTATAATTATAAAAAAAGAGAATGGTTGGCTGTTTGAGTTTTGGACTGATGGCACCTCTTCTCGCAATGAATAAATCACTAAAATCCTTAGATAATTTTGAAACAGAACTGTTAGGAAAGTAAGTATAAATTTAAAAATAACCTTATTTTTACTATTTAATTATGATTTAGAGGTGAACAATCTGATGATGAAAATATCAATGATTTGAATTTGTGTAGCGAGCCCGTTAAAACAAAAAAAAATAAAAAAAAGAATAAAATTAATTTTGCCAAATATTTCCTAGACGTTGGTAACTTTTTGCATTCACCCAGCATTATTTTCGTCTATGATTCGGTATTTTAATTATTATTTTGGTACAAAAAAATAATTTTTTTCTTAAAAAGATTGCCTACATCATTTTTTTATGCATTTATAGTTATTTTTTGTTATGCGATTTAAGCTATACGGAAATGTTTGAAACACAGAATTTCAATAATCAGAGTTTGATTCAAAATTTTCAAAGCTTAAAACGATATCCTGGTCCTTTTGAATGTATTCTTTCAATTTGGATTTTAACTTTAACAATTGAAGAGATTCGACAGGTAATACAAAAAAAATTATAGAAAATTTTCCTTTAAAATTAAAAACTGGCTTTCATTTAAATCATTACTACTTAAATTAGCTTTCGATATTTTAGTTATTTGATCACTATTGAAATTAAAATATACAAAGATTTTACTTAGTTGATTATTTTGAATCGGATGATCAGTTGAAGAATCTAAAAAATTAATTTTCTATAAAAGGACAAATTTAATGTTTTAAAAAATTTATAAAAAATTGTTAAATAAGTTACAAATTTATAAATAAGTTAATAGAATTGCCTAATATATAAAAAGAGCGTCGAATGTTTTGATCGTATGTTTAGTCCTTTAATCAATTAAAATAAAGCTCAATTAATTGAGTACTTTAGTCTAACCTTTTTTAGAGAATATTTCCTAACCTAAGTCGTTCACCGGCAATGGCTTAAATTTGTGACTTAAAAACAAGTTTGATTGAAAAGATTTTTAAAATTTTATAAGTAAATTCGTTAAATTAATATTCGTTAAAAAAGTGCTAATTTTACTTATATTAAATGTCAAAAAATGTGTAAACTTAAAAAAAATCCTTCAATAGAAATGTAAATGTAAAGTTGAATTAAAAATTAACCGCATACTAAAGGATAAATCTTAAATAGATATCAAAATTTTATTTTTATTTCGAAAAATATAAACAATTTTTAATAAAATTTATATGTTTCATTAAAAAATCGTATCATATTTAATATCGTATTATCATAAGTTTTTTAATTTCAAGAAAAAGAATAGCTTAAAGTTAATTTTTTTTTTTTAATTTAAGAAATAACGTTAACTTATATATTAATGATTTAATTCACTTAAAAATAAAAAATCAATCTCAAAATACTATTTAAATTCATGAAAAAAGCAAATAGATTATAAAATAATTAATTGATTTAAATAACCTTTCTTAATCAAAATTAAATTTTTTTATTTATTTTAAGTTTTTTGATGGAGAAATGAAAATATCTCTTAAAATTAAGCTCATACGCTATTTTAGGGATAAATGGAACTACCTGGACATACTTGGATGCCTTTTTTTCGTAATCGGCATGATTTTTCGAATTGTTTCAATTTGGACTAATGAAAAAATGTTTACCTTTGCCAAGTAATTCAAGAATAAAGTTAATAAAATAAATTTCAATTTCAATTTTTTAACTAGACTTTTTTTTTGCCTGGACTTGACTGTATGGTATTTAAGACTTCTGCATGTTTCGCTGGTTTTTAGATCTCTTGGACCAAAACTAGTCATGATCTATAAGATGGCAAAAGATCTAATTTATTTTATGTGCTTAACTTCTATTTTTGTGTGCGCTTTTGGAATAACAACTGAAGGTAAATTTAAGCTAAATTTTTATTTTTTAAATATTTTAAAATTTAACAAATCGCTAAGCTTCTCTTTACCCGAGCTCGAAATTCGACCTTAACCTGATAAGAAGAATTTTGACCAAAGGCTACTGGCCCATTTATGGCACAATTAAAATTTTAGAAGATTTTGACAAATTTTTTTCCAATTGTACCCAGCAATCCGATTGTCCAGATCCCCATGGCATGGTCTACAGCTATCTTGCCCTTATTGTTTACATGGTTATAGCAAATGTTCTTTTAGTAAACCTTCTAATAGCTATGTTTAGGTAAGATTTGGAGACTGTGCTCTGATAAAATTTTTATTTTGAATTATAGTGCAACTTTTCAGCAGGTGCATGAAAATAGTGATTTAATTTGGAAATTTCAACTTTATACATTGGTAAACGAGTACGTCGATGCACCAATATTTCCTGCTCCTTTTTGTCTAATCATGTACCCTTTCGAGATAATTAAAGTTGTGATTTTGAAAAATCGTGCCAAACGAATAAAAAAAGCGACCGAAACTGATGAATTCTTACAAATAATTCAAGGTATTTTTTTCAATCTTTTAGATCATTTAATTTTTTATTCTTTATAAAGACTTAGAAAAGAAATCCGCCTTTGAATATCTTGAACAAAAAGAAGAACAAAAAAAACAATCTCTGGATGAAATACTCCGATGGAATACTGAAAAGCTTGAACTTCTTGAACAAAAATTCAACAATCTGTCAGAAATTAGACTAAAAAGATGAGAAATTAATCTTTTTTTAATTTAATCTAAAATTATTAAAATAGAATAAAATTAGTAACATAAACTAGTAAAAAAATGTTTTCTATTTTTTACCTGATATTTAGATTAAAGACAATGATAATGTCTATGATATTTCAGGTATTAAAATCCTTGAGAAAGAAAAAAGAAGAGTGAAAAAATTGATTAATTCTACTAAATTAAGTCTAATGAAGACAGATTAAATACTTTAATCCTATGAGTCTGTATTTAAAAAAAAAAACCAATGAATAAATGGTTTCGAAAAGGTATCGTTAACAAATGGCATCAATTTCGCTTGTAGTTCAAAAATCTGAACGAAGATTAAAAAAACATATAAAATGTGAATCAAGCATAATTTTTTTTCATTTTTAAACTGTTAATTAACACATAAATTTTCTTTTTATAAGTGTTAATTCAACATAAAATTTATTTTTAATAAATGTTAATTCACAAATAGATAAAGAAGACGCATTTTGTGATCATCAGCATTAGATTCACGGATTGAACCCTTTTTTAAATTACAATGTGCAGATGTTGCTTTCGAAAATTGCTTGAAAAAATATTCAAGTTCCATATTAGAATTGGCTTTGGTCAAAAAAATCCATCAATTTTTTGCTACAAAAAGAAAAAGTATGTTTTAGTTTAAAGTTTATTTTTTATTTTTATACAACAGTTTGCAAAAATAAATAATTATATTTTTGATTTTTATGTTTTATTCTCTATTTTGCAAAAGTAATTTCTAGATTTATGTACTAGTTCACTTTTTCAAAGATTAAAAATTAAAAATTTTAGTTTATGTTGTTGTTTTTTAGTTTCACATTTAAAATCTTTTTTTAATCTTGGTCCCAATAAACCTACGACCACATGACAAAAAACTGGTCTGAACAATGAATAGCAGAGGCTCGTTGATAAATAATTTCTTAAATCATGGAAAATCAGAACAGTTAATAAATAATTTGATATTTCTTTAAGGATTTTTTTAAAATTAAGAATCAATTTTAAATTTTATGGATTTCCAAAATCAAAATTTTTATAGCAGGCTAAAACAAGTTAAAAATATCGATTAAATTTTAAAGAATTAATTGGATAATATTTAATGTATAAAATTTTATGTCAAAAGGAGAATTTTCAAATTTTTCATGGTAGCCCAAAAAGCTCAATTAAATTTAAGAGCTAAATTAAATATTTTTATCTTTCTTTTATTAAAATTTGTAAAAATTGAAGAATAAAATATACAAAATAAAATAATTTGTTCAATTGGAATTTTGTTAAAACGCGCTAATGGCGCTAAATTTTCAACTGAGATTTGATTCATGTATTTTTGTTGAGTTAGATTAAGAAAAAAAATTAAATATTTGAAAGCATTTTCATTATAAATTTGAAAGAAATCTATAATGCTTTATTTCTTTCAAATTTTCAATCATAAAAATTATGTATTAATATTTACGTTGAAATACGAGAAAATTATTCTATAGCCAAAATGAAAAAGTCCACTGTAAACTATAACAATATTAAGTTATCAGTCGCCAGAAACAATGAACCAAATGCTGAATCTATGCCGAATAAGCGAATTATCTTTAAATCTAAGCCTTCGAAAACTTGTGCGGATGCCATTGATCAAAAAAAAACGCCCGCTCCGACCCATAACCCTGGCAAAAAGACTAAAATTGTTCTTAAACGAACCCTTAAAGAAAAAACTGACCAATATAACTTTGACAGTAGCATTGACAGTGACGAAGACGTCTTCAATGTACTTGATCTGAATACAAAAACAAGTCAGCTAAGCATCAAAAAACAGAAGAATGACTCGTCACCCTCTTCCTCATCTACTTCATCTTTTTCCTCATCTTTTCATAACACTGAAGTTTCGCCCAAATGTGCCAAGATAAGTCCCACAAATAAAAATAAAATCATCGAGCTCAAATCACCGGATGAAGACCAAGAAGCTAATTCGGCCAAAAAAATCAAAGTGGAAAAAATTGATAATAAAATTTTTGATTTAGAGGCAAAGTTAAGACAGCTTGACGAAGATGATGAATTCGATAAAGATTTTGAGAAAATTAAAAAATTCAAGCTCATCAAAAAATCAGTACCAGAAATAAAAACTGAATCTAATGCGGAGACTAAATCAAATTTGGTAATAAAAAATAAAATATTCAGCTCCAAGTCAAGAAACGATGAAACTGGAAAATATACAAAAATGTCTTCTTTTAAGCTTAATTTCAACGAAAATGATGAAAAAAGCGATACTGATGAAGAAATTGAGAATGATTGTGCCAAAAAATCTTTGGCTAAGACCAATTCTCTTCAGCCTGCTAGCCATTCGGGAAAATTAGAATTAATGCCAAGGTCTCATTCATTTGATCCAAAAATTGACGCCAAAGACCTCGACTCAACTCTAACTATTGTTAACATTCGTAACACTAGAAAAGCCTATGAGTGCGAAGAACTTGGCGAGGCACAAGCGTTCCAGGACGATTTTAATTATTTGTTAGATGGTTTAAATTCAAAGCATAAACTCAGTGAAAGATGTTTGTCATCAATTAAACTTGCTGAATGTTGTCAGTCTTCTGAGTTCAGAATGAATTTGAGATCGGCTATGTCAAGTGATGGAAATAATATTCACAAAATATTCAAGCTATTGGCTGATGCAACCAATTATAAGGTACTTATATTTTTTTCCAAATTTTTCTAAATTTTTTTAATTGTTGTATTATCAAATTTAAAAAAAAAATGATATATTGATCGCATTAAAATGAGCTTCTTTTAATGTAATTTTTGAAAAGTCGTTCCTCTGATGCCGAAAAGAGATTTCAAACACCATTAAACAAAACCTTTTAGGCATAAAACGATCTGGATTAAAATATCTATCTACCCTTTTAAATTTGTAAAAATCACCTATTCATTCAAATTTTAATTTTTAGAAACTTAAATTTTAATTTTTTTATTTACTTATATTTATTTAATTAGCCGCTCGAAACTGTCCCGGAGTCTTACTCCAAAATTATATTTCAAATAAATAAATAAATTAATGAAATTGTGAAATTTCATAAAAATTTTAAATACATAAAGGTGTTGCAAAAGTTGAATACTAGTTCCGCAAATGAAACAAAGTGATAAAGCTTTTTTTCACCTAAGTTTAAGTCAGCAAAATATTTACGCATCTATGTTCAGTAATTAAAAATTGAACTTTTGCAGAAATTATAAATTGAAATATTCGGCAATGTGAAATTTTAGAACAAAAAGTAAAAACTTTTAATTTTTATTTCTAATTGTACAAAAATGGATCTGTAAAAATTACAATATTTGATTAAAATATGCAATAAATGGCTAAATGTAAAAAATTTTACATTTTTACATTTTCATATTTTTAAATTTTTTGTGCAAAATTTCATTAAATTTTTATTTTTAATTTTGGTAACTAAATAAATAGGAATAGTTTTTTTTTTATTATCTGAAATATTGCAAAAAATCTAAAAATATGAATATGTAAAAATGGTAAATTATTTTCATTTTGCCCAATAAATTGCAATTTTTGCAGAGCTTTGAATTCATTTGTAAAAATTTGTACAAAATTGTACTATTTACAGAACTATTTTTGCACAATTAGAAAAAAATATAAAGTTTTTACTTTTTGTATTGTAATTTTTGTGCTAAAATTTCACATTGCCGAAATATTCACAGATTTCGCAAATTTTTTTTTAAAAACTTATGAAATTTCACAACGCCTTTTTTAATCACAATTTTTCACATTTTCAAATAAAAATTTTGAATACGATCGAATAAGGTCGAACGTGGAGCGTCATTAAAGCTATAATTAACATTTTTCATGGTCATAAGAAAAATTTAGTTGAATTAAAATTAATCATCAATACCTTAAATTCTAGAAGAAATGTTTGAAAAAATCTTAAAATAAAAAAAAAATCAAGCAGAGAATTAATTCTAAATCATATAAAATCAATGATTTTTTTTTATTATTTCAATTTAAAGCTTAAAAATTTAATAATTAAAAATGTGTTTGATTATTTTTAAGAGTCTTTCTCTGTGTACGGCGCTGATAGTGTTTACTTTAACTCAAGACAATTTATCAATTGACATTGATGATTCAACATTCAACCTGATTTTATCATTTTTGCAGTTTAATGAACAAAACAATTGCATAAAAGACTTGGATAGTGGCGAATTAGCTGACAAATTCAGCTATCTAATCGACTTGGCCAGTAACAGTTGTCACATGAACAATCAGAAGAATGGATCTCAGTCAAATGACGAAATTAGTTCGAGCGATGCCAACGACGATCTGATTGTTTATAAAAAAATTTACTCAAAATGTAAAAAAATTTATGACCACATTCACTCTGATACTTTGACAAAAGAACACAACCTATTGCAAGACATCCATTTTAACTGTGCCCTTCTTACTTTAGATTGTTTATTGAACATGAATCAAAACATGAAAAAAAATATTGTTCTCAATAATTTTTACAAGAATGAAATGCGCGAAAAATTCGTCATTGATAAAATCTTAATAAGATCTAAGCTAATACTTAAAAGTTTAATTAATTTGAAAACTCAGTCTGAATTTGAGTTTACACAAAGCGGTCTAGGAGAAAATACAAAATTTTTGTTTTTACTTGGTAAACTTAAGTCTTGTATTAACCTCATCGAAACATTGACCCAACCAATCAGTCATTCTAAGTCAACCAATACCGGAATCACTAACAATCTTAAGTCCATAAAGTACAAAGAAGATGATGAAGATGGACCACTCGAGTCCAATCAATTGAATCAAAATTATATGGTGGATTTAAAAAATCGATTCGTCATAGAATTTATTAAAGAGTAATTTTTTTTTATAAATAATATTTTAATTAAATCCAAATTTAGATCACTGAATTTTTTTGATAATCAAATCAGCATGCTTCTAAATGATAGAACAAAATTGGAGTCGAGTGCTGAAACTGACCAAATAAAATCTAAAGTTTTGAATTATTTAGTAAATGCTTTAAAAGAGCAATTTTTATTTTTGATTAGTCTGACTCAAAACAATGGTAAATGGAACTTTTTAAATCAATTTCATTGTTTAATTTGCTTTAATTAAGAGTATGTGTCAAAAAAATTGATTGCAGATAAAGAATTTGTTGGCATGCTTTTCAAATTTTTAATAAATGAGTCAAAGGCTGAGTCAATTTTATTTAAACTAGCAAACGAAAATGATCAATTTGACCTGTTGATTATGTTATTAGGAATTTTACTGAATTTATTTGTCAATTGTTTCAAAGATAAAGTTTTATTAAATTTAATTAAATACAAAAATAAAGAAGCTAACATTACAGCTTTGGAAATTGTGCTTAAAGTAACAATTAAATTGTTATATTTGTTTATTTATATTTTTATTTGATTAAAGTTGTACCAAGCGAAAGAAAATTTGGTAAGAATTGCAGAAAATGATCAAGAAAACGAGTTTAACCAACTAAATGAACATATAGAGTCCCAGAATATTGAAAACATAAATGTGGCTATTATGAATTGTAAAATTTTAAATAAAAGCGAATTTAAATAATTTGAATCAATTTTCTCTTAGCTATTCATAAAGCTGGTAAACATATGGAAGATCACATAATAGCAGCACATAGTGGCTTAATAATTGGCTATATGCTATTTATAGACGATACTTTTAATAATAGGAATTATATTCAAATCGATTCAGTTCAAGCTAAACTGAAAAATAAAGCTTTTACATCAATGGTTCAAATAATTAGAAAATTTATTATATTCATGAAAATGATGGTAAGACATCTTTATAATTTTTTTTCCAAAAATTCAAAATATCTTCTTATTATTTAAAATTTATTTTTAATTTTAGAAAGTGTCGGGTTTTTCGGCTGATAAGTATTTGGAAATGGTTCTTGGATTTTTGGAAAATTTAGAAAATTAGTTTATTTTATGTATTTTAATTGTATATAACGATATTTTCATTCAAGAGTTTTTATTTTCTCTATTTTATCTATTTTAAGCATCTAAATAAATACAAATTAGAGCTATTTTTGTTTTCATTTTTTTTTCATCATTCTAAATATAAGAATAAACTTCTTTTATAGAAGCAATGATCAATTTTAAATTAAAAAATTAAATACTTAGTATGAGTTAAAATGAGATAAAATAATTAATTAAGCCAAAGATGGAGGTAAATTTTAAATAATTCTAAATTTTAAAATTTTTTTTTCTAATACAGAAATTTTTTTAAAAAAACTTTTTTTAAACCCAAAATAAAATTTTTCTGAAATAAAAATATAAAAATATGAAAATTTAAACACTTAAAATTATCAACATCTTGTCAAGATGAGCAAGCAGAGATTCAAATGTTCGAACCCAGTTGAGGCAGAAAATCTCTGCATTTGAAAATTTAACAAATATTTGTTATCCAAATGAAACTCAATTTAAATCTGGGTAAAATAAATTCGAACTGTATTTGATTTGTTTTCTGAGCATAAATTCATTGTTGTTGTCCTAAATACCGACTCAGTTAAATTTAAAATTTTTCAAAGTAAGAATATAAATAAAAATATCGATTTCTGAGCAAGCTTTATTTTTTAAAAGTATTCATCTCTAAATAAATTAATAAATAAAAAATATTAATCTTAAAGATATCAATAATAAATGACTCATACTTTTCAAGCAAAATTTTGAGAGTAGCTACAATTCTTTAATTAAAATTTTCAGACTTGTATAAAAGTAATAAAAAAAAAGTCCGAACAAGTCTGATCAAGTCAAAGTCATGATCTACTGGAAAAAGTAATTTATTTTTCAATTTTTATAAAGTACAAGAGATGACTCGCGGCCATATGAAAATTTTGCCGTTCTGAGCAATTAAGGTTGCGACCATGTAAAATTTTATCAGATCCTAAAGCAAATTTTCCCAAATAGTCAAAATCTTAACTTGAACTTTTAAAATTTTTTTCAACAAGTGTAAGTAATGGCTTTGACTTGAATCAGACTTTTAAAAAACTCTGAAATTTTATTAGGCTTTTTTTCAATATTTTTCAATAACAAAAAAATACAATGGTTCTTGCTAAAGTGAAACGTTCCATTTCCGAAAGAGGAACGGAGGAACTGTGCATTTCTATTCAAATGAACTCATAGAAATGCACAGAAAAAGAATTAAAACTGGGAACTCTCTAAAAAAAATTTTCATGACTGAAATTTTTATTAAACAATAGCTATAATAAATAAAAGTATTTGACTTAATGAGTAAAAAAGTTTTTTTAAATGTATAGAAACTAAATCAAGCATTTTTTATTATGATGTCTGTAATTATTCTAAAAATTACGAAATTTTAGCTTAATTTTAAAATTGAAATTTCAAAAATCCTTGTAAATAAATTATGTCTCTAGAAATAGCTATTATTTTGTTTTCTAATTCACATAAATAGAAAATAAATGTGCTGTTCTGAATTTTTAAAAAACTGGTACCAAAGACCTGGCAAGCAATGGTTCAAAATATTCAAATGTATTCTCACTTTTTTCAGAATGGTAATATTTATAATTTTCATTATCTTATCTCTTTATTTTCGAAGCAAAGAACTAATCGAAAAATCCGAAAATAAATTTTCATATCCTTACATTTGTCTTTATTCTTCTATAATTTTCAACTGGAGGCTTATGTTAACTCTAATAATTCTTCTTTTTTTTATTCCTTTCAAATTAATCGATTTATTTGGAATTTTTTGCCACTGCGCCATTTTTACGAATAGAATTACAAAGCCAGTCAAAAGATTTTTTTACAGAATAATAAAAGCTTTGCATTGGTCTCAATTAGACTGGCCATGTTTTTTAAAACTCAAATATTTCACGTACATTTACGATACAATACATTATTTTATCTATTTTTCTGCAGTAATTATAATCGGAGTTATAGAATTGGTCAAGTTTAAATCCAAAGATGATCTGGTTATTTTATATTTTTTTTATAATGTTATTTTTTCAATAAATATTACCATAGAAATTTACCGAATAGTACAAGCTCAACGAGTGGAGTCGGACATCAGGGATATATTTGCATCAGATGTTAATTTTTCTAAAAAAGCAGTAAAATTGATCTCTGAGGAACAACTTGGATCAAGAGAATGCGTAAATCTGACCGAATGCTATTTGGCAGACTGTCAGCATAGAGCTTTTTCTCATCCGAAAGAAGTATTCAAGGTTAAATTCAGAGAAGCGTCTAAAAATAGACGAGGCATCAACATTGTTGTTGGGTTTCATCAAACTACCATTGAAGCTGCTAAAAGTATTTTGACATCCAATTTTTTGACAAGCAAAGATGGAATGCTTGGACCGGGAATTTATTTTGCCAATAATTATGATATTACCGAACATAAAAGAAATCAAAGCACCGAAGGTGGAGCAATATTTTGTGCAAAAATAGATATGGGAAAAGTGTTGGAAATAAGGGATAAAATGGATAATAGAGATTTTCATAAGCTTTATAATAGTAAATATCTGCATCATTTAGGTGGAGAAAAATTTGATGAGTATGTCATATACAGTAATGATCAAATTATTGAATATACTATAATTGTGGAAAATTTAGCAATTGAAAATTTTAGAAAAAGGGTAAAAAAGCCTTTTTGCAATTGTTTATCTTTTATTTAGGATAATTGTCATAAATTCATCGGTGTAACTGCGAAATCTCTGGACACACTTTTATTTTGCGTCTTTAAATTTTAAAAAATGGTTTGTTAATAAATAGAAAGAGACAAAAGAGAAATTTTGAATTATTTTAAGAAAAATTTCCTGATTAAATTTTGAACTAAAAAATTCGAAGCAATTATTAAAAAATTAATGTGATTTAAATTTTTTTGGTTTTTGAAAATTTTGGAATATTATTGTCGTTTTAGGGCAATTAAAAGTTTTTGATCAATATTTGATGCTCAAAATGATCAAATCAAGCTTCAACTATTAAATTGTTATTTCTTAATAGAAAAAATGCAGAGATATTTTGATTTAACATTAATATTAAATCATTTTTTAATTTTTCAAGTATTTTCATAAATATTGATTATTATTAATTTAGAAAATTAATCGAATGGAAGTTTGTTTTAATTAGATACATATTAGATTTAAAGAATATTAATTTTCATCATTTAGATGAAATTTATATTAGCTTTAAAATATTATTAACAGTAGAAATAACCAAAAAAAACTATGAAATTTAGGTTTACTTTTGATTTCAAAATTTTAAAGCTTTTTGGTCCACCAACACAAATTAAATAAAAAAAAAAACTTTAAATTTTAAACACATCTGAACAATTCAAATGCGTGAATATTTTTAAATTAAAAATTATCTTTTTTTCTTTCTACTTATAATAATTATAATTAAATATCAAATAACGGAACGATTTAAAAAAGGTTTAAGGCGGTTTTTAATATAATATGGACAATAGAAAGATTTTTATAACTGATTGTTCACATCTATATTTAATTTATTAATGAAAAGATACTTTAAAACTTTTTAAAAATTTTGTTATTCTTACTTGGCCCAAAACTTTGATTCCTATTTATAGAGTTCTTAAAATAATTTATATTGTGTTCTTTTAAAGAAACGTTTATAATTTTCAAATTTTTCAATTTTTATTGTTATCTTGTAGGCTTCTTCAATAGTCTTAGGTTCTCTTATTTGAACTTCTAATGCACACTTAGACTTTAATGCATGAGAAAAAATTAAGATAAGATCCTCTTGTGCCATACCGGACTCATTTGCTAACTCTTGAAATTTACTTAAAAATTATCAAAATCTCCTGTTTGTTTGAGAGCAAAAAGTTGCAATTTTATTTTTCCTTTTCTCGCTTTTGATTTATCTCTCTCTATTAGTAACTTTAAATATCCTTCAAAATTCTTAGTTGTTGAGTTCTTCTGATAATTTAGCAAGGTCCTTTACGCCGTCTCCTTCACATAAGGAGTGATTACTGCAAGCTTTTTGTCTTCAGGGATACCAGCGGCTTTAATGCCATTAGATACTATTCAAGACGTTTTCCGTACTCCTTCCATAATACACAGGTGAATTAGAGTCTAGTACGTAACCTTTTCCTGCTATCTCTAGTTGAAGATCTCTTATCTTATTCGCATTTTCGTCGAATTCCATCAATAGCTTGCTCTTCGCCTCGGCTGTCCAACTCTGATCAACCGTTTTAATTGCTTCTCTCTGATTTGTGGTGGCCATCCTTTTTCGCTGCTACCATGTAATGTAACATGAAAAAATAGAAAGATTGTTATAACTGATTGCTTATTAATGAAAAGATACTTTATAATAATAAAAAAGAGTTGCTTATATATTGAATCAAGTACGTGACAAGAATCTTAAAAAGAATAAAGATACATTCATTAATTATCAAATAAGGTAAAATGAATTATAATAAGTTTTAGTTGATAAAATATTTAAGACATCAACTAATAATATGACAGGTTTGGGAGAATCTGAGGTACTTCCTCTAAATTATAATTTCAAATAAAAAAAATATTTGAAATCAATTTTCAATAAAGGAAAGTAAAATTAAGAATACAAGAGAATAAAAAAGTTAAATATTGTAAAATAAAGAAAAAATAATTATTAGATCAATAAAACCTAATTGATCTTATTAATAGAATAAGGCCTTATACAATTCTAACCAGTTTATGAAATTACAATTTAATTTCTTTAGTATTTTTATCTTTTTTTATATTTTTTGTAAATTAGTAAATTCTCTGAATTAAACTCTCATTTATTAATTTAATTTTAAATAGTAGTAGTAGTAGTAGTAGTAATTTAAACTGTGTGTCATGGGTATCCTTAGATCCCATGCAGAAACAGCTAAGCGCTGATCGAGTTTATTCTTGAACGAGTTTACAGATTCTGCGTTGGCTACTTCGTCGGGTAAACAGTTCCAATGTTGAACTATCCTGTTTGTGTAAAAGTTAGAGCGAGCTCTGCAGTTTCTAACAATTTCTCGTCTGTATCTTCGCCTGTGATTTGCTCTGGGCTCAACGCTTAATGGTGAAATGGGCCAATCAATTACTTTGAGTCTCTTTTCTTGTTTAAATTTTGTAATGAGATCCCCGCGGATACGCCTATCGCTAAGAAGAGTGAGTCCAAGTATTTCTCGTCTTTTTTCGTAGCTCAGGTGACAAAGGTTATTGGCAACTTTAGTGGCTCTACGTTGTACTTTTTCGAGCGTGTTAATGTCCGCTTTTAGATAGATCTATCGCTATGTACATGAATAACTATATAAATAAATATAAAAGAACCTTCTTTAATTCTAAGGGCGATTTAGAATACTATAACAAAAATCAAATGATTTAAGTAAATTATTTTTTTAATTCTTTTGTTTGTAAAATTTAAGATCAAGCTTAACAGTTCTGTGCATTCAATTTTTTACAATGCCCGTTCAAGTCTTAATTACAAGTTTATATTTTTTTAAAGGTAAATAGTTTCCATAGTAGCACAAATCTTTAAGAACTAATTCAATGTGACATTTTGTGTCAATTAATCCCTAAGTCATTAAATGGTCTCTTTGGTTACTACCTATGAATTTTATTACAAAACATTTTAATAAAATACTTTTTTTTAATTATGATTTAGATAAATTTTTACTAAAATAGTCTAAACTTAATTTTGAAATTTTATTTATTCCAAAAAATAAACTGAATATCTATAAAAATTATTTTTAATCTTTCTTTAAATTTATTGTTTTGATAATTGGCTGCTTTCTGAGATAAGCGTTCAAAAAAAAGTTAAAAAACAAAACAAAATAAGTAAAATACATAAAAAATGACCAATAAATGCTTTCATATGAAACGTGACATTTTTCGCCGTTCATTTTTTTCCTATAGGCAATTGAATTTACATATAAACCAACAACCATCTGGGATATTTGACCACTTGTTATCGCTATGTTTACCCACTTTGGAATTTTGAATCTTAAAGCTCTAAATGCATAGTAACCATACATAAATGAATGAACTGTATAGTTCATAATAACAAACCAACGCCCAGATGAACTTAAATCCTTACTAGCAAACCAACAATAAATTAGCACAGTGGCATGATGGTACCAATGCAAAAATATAAGTTTTTGCTTTCTGACCACTATGAACACAGTATCAATCAACTCAGCTACTTTGCTCATTATGAACAAATAAGTCCAGCATCCGGGTACCCCCTGAGCAAAGTCTTGGATACATATAGACCCTTCTATTCCCTTGTGTGTCAAAACAAAAATAAAATGAGGAAGAATCCGTATTGATCCCAAAAAACTAAAAGCTGCTAGAATAAAATTCCAAGCTACTAGAGAGCGCTTCAAATCAAATTTCGGGTGTTTCTCCATGAGACGCTGACCAACAAAGACTGAGATTATGTAGAAAATTGAAATAATTATGCTCCAGTGCCAATTTTGCGCCATCCATTTTCGTTTTGGCATCACATAATCGTAGTCCAAATATTTTCGTTCAAATTCAAACAAAAAAGAATAATTGAATTCGTGTACATACTCATTGAATTTGTTTCTATTGAACGTATTCTCGAAAGTTGAGCTCATGATCTAAATTTTTAAAAATGTTCCAAAAAATTATGAAGAAAGAAATTTTTTTGAAAATATTTGATTAAAATTGTGGGAAATAAATATTTATCAATGATCTATTGAAAACACTGACTCACTTTAAAAATTTTAAATAACTCATTTTAAACATTAAAAAATATATATGGCAATTTTAATTGTGTTCGCTCATGGATGAACAAATTTTAATTTGTATCATTAATAAATTTCTCAAAGAATTTTTTTCTCAGTCTACAAAGTAATCATAATACTTATAGCTAGTCTTTAATTTTATGCTTGTCCAAGGCTACCATTTAAAATTGAACTCGACTTATTTGAAGGAAATTTAATTTCTAATTAAATACAAACTCATGAATCAGTCTAAAAAAGAAAATAAAGAAAAACAAAAAATGCTATTATAATTAGATATTTTAGGTAGTCACATATATTTTTACCTTTTTATTTATAAGCATATTTATAGGACTAGTTGACGCAGATATTGATTCTGAGTAACCAAATTTAAAAAATGGTTAGATTAAAAATAAAATAAATATATTTTGAAATTTATTAAAAATTTAAACTCGAAAATGCTTTTTTAGAAGGTTTTTATATAATTTATTTATGTCACAAAAATTTTCGGTATTTAATACTGAATATATTTATTTTTGAATAAAATTAACCTTTTAAATTTTTACAAAATAATTAATTAATCAGATTTTAAAAATTTTGTCTTTCATCAGAACTTGCGAATCTAGGTTAAAAAAATCCAAATTTATGTTCGAATCAAATCGAGTGAAACATATTTGAATTATTGGACTTAAAATTTTCAAATTTGAAGTTCAAAAATAGACTTTGATAAAATTTGGGAAAAACCATGATACAGATTTGGTTATAATTATTTAAAATTTTTATTTTGACTTGTTTATTTAATTTTATAAAATGAGATTAAATAAATTTTGAAAATTCTGGAAATTAAATTTTTGATAATTATGAAATTTATTTAGTCATTAAATTAATTATTTGAATGGTTGGTTTTAGTAAAGATGTTTTTTTTATTATACCATAAAAAAGTATTTTTGCAAATAGTTTAATATTGTCATTACAAAATTATGTCATCTAAATTGCTTTTGATTCAAATGAACACCAAACTAGGCATAATTTAAAGTTAAATGAATTAAACTTTAAAAGTGAATTTATTTGAAGATTTTGGGAAGTTAAGAGTAAATTAAAAATTTATAACAGAGATATCGTTAATAACGCCCAAAATTACATGCCAATATATAGTTCCAAAATCTAATAAATCTGTATGCTAAAAATATTTAGATTTTATTTTTGAAATTAATGCATGTATTATAATTGTATCTAGTTCAAAATGTTTTTTAGAAAATTTTTTAAATTAAATTTTTTTTGGTATTAAGAAAAACAAATACAAGTTGAACAAAAATTCTTTTATAAGCAACCTTTTATATCGAAAATAATTTTTGTTATGTTAAAATAAGACAAAAAATAAAATACCAATAGGATTTAAATTGACTATTGATTTTATTTTCTATAAAAATAATTTTTTTCAAGATAAAACTTTGAATGATTTCAAAAATGCTAAAAAATTTTGGCAATTCTACTCACCATTAATTTTCATGAAATCTGATAAAAACTCAAATACACCTTTAATCTGTATTAAAAATGAAAATGAGGTTATCAATGATAAGTTAAACATGTGTGAGATATTTAACAAATTCTTCACGTCGATAAGATCTTCATCAGAATTGTCGAATAATGATTCTAAGAGCTTCATCCAGGATCAGTTTTCCAAACTTGGCCTTATGAAATCTGCTAATTTCAGATTCAGTTTTACGAATAGACATGAGATAGAAAAACTCCTCTCAGAGATCTCAACCTCTAGTGGTATCGGTTCTTGTGGAATACCTATTAAGATTCTGAAGGGTAGTTCAGCTAAACTACACACTATTATAGCTTATTTATTTAATTTTTCAATCTTAACGGGTTCAATGCCGAATGATTGGAAAATGTCCGTTGTTACACCATTATTTAAAAATAAAGGCACAACTGATGATTTAAATAGTTATCGTGGCATTTCTGTTTTACCACCAATTGCAAAGCTGTTTGAGAAACTTATTCATAAGCAAATAAGCATTTATCTAACTGAAGCTAAGATACTCTCAAGTAATCAACATGGTTTCAGATCAACCCATGGCTATGAATCAGCCTTACATGAGATTATCTCGAAAATGAACCAAATTAAAAGCAAACGTTTAATCGGTATCTTTCTGTTTATAGATTTTAGAAAGGCTTTTGATACTGTCGACCATAACCTTTTACTAACTAAATTAAGCTGTTATGGTTTTGATGATTCTTCAATCACACTACTAGAAAGTTATTTTACGAATAGATCCCAGGTAGTGAAGATTGATGAGTTCACTTCTAACTCAAGACCACTCAAATTAGGTGTCCCCCAGGGGAGTGTCCTAGGTCCACTTCTATTTTTGATTTACATAAATGATATTGTTTTATTCCTTTCTGATTTCATCGTGAAATTATTTGCTGATGATACAACTTTAATTAAAACAGGGGATAACCTAACTGAACTTATTCATTCTTTTCTTGAATCAATTCAAAAGTTATTTACTTGGTGTAAATTCAATAGTATAGATATTAATTGTTCCAAGACTAAAATTATGTTTATTTCAAATAAAACAAAACTTAATTTTCCATGTAATATTGAAATAAATGGTATTATGGTTGAAGTTGTTGATAAATTTAAGCTTCTCGGAGTAACAATTGATAACAAGCTCACTTTTTTGCAACACGTAATAGGCTTAAGAACTTCAATAAATAAACGACTTTATACTATTAGAAGATTATTTTACTTATCGCACAAAGTCAAGCTCCAGTTCTTAAAATCATTTATTATGCCGTACTTTGACTATTGTCTATCATTATCAATATATTTTATAAAAAGATCAATTCAAAAATTATCTAATTCTTATTACTATTGTGTTCAAAGTTTATTAAATTTTCGCCCAAATATTCATGGCAATGATGACTTTAACACTTTAAATATTGAGTTGAATAAATTTAACATCGACTGCTTTCAGCATAGAATTATCAAACGTCTTGCTCATTTTGTACATAAAATTGTAAATTTAAAAACATCGCCTGTTGAAAACAATAACATTAATTTAATTTTTATAAAATTTTGTAAAATTTTTTCTAATTTTGATGTTAATTTCAGAAATTTAATTTTTTATTAATATTATAATTTTTATGTGAATTTTTTTATTAATAAATGGGCTCAATCATCCCATTACCGGTTTTGACCTTAGGTCTCTTTGATTGAGTTGAAATATACTATTGATTTGATTTTCTATAAAAATAAGAAAATAATGATTTTATTTTGGGTAAAAAGATGCAACAGTATGTTGTTCTAAATTGCAGTTTTTTTTATAATCCATTTTATTATCATTAATTTAAATTCAGCAAAAAATGAAGAATTCTTGTTCAATTTGTATTTGAAATTCACAACGCCTTTTTTTAAATCAAAAAATAAGTTTTAAAGTTTAATATAATAGAATTTCTATTGAATTCAATTTGACTTGACCCAAAGTAACATGACAATCTCATAAATAATCTAGTATTCGATATTTATATTTGAAACAATAAAATTTAATTAAATAACAAAAATAATACTAATAAAATATTTTTTAAAATTAAATTATGACAACACTGTTTTTTTTAAAGGTTTAACAGAAGAAACCAATTAGGGAAAACATTTATATGAACGTTCAGAAACTTATTCATATATTTTGTACAGAATTATTTCTGAAATATTTAAAAAATAAAAAAAAAAATGAATTTAAAAATTTTCCATCAAAACTTTAAAATATTTATTAATCATTCGTTTTCTTCAATTACATTAAATTTAATAAAACCGGTTTTTAAATGCAAATCAAATTTTTCATTACAATGTCTTCATTCAATATTTTTAAACAACTATCTTAAAAAATATTCAAATTTTTAAATCATTTAACAGCAACGCCAATAAATAAAAAGAAAGGCATAAAAAAATGCTGGATATTTTTTTAGAAAATTTGCATTTTGATACCAACAAGTTAATTCTTGAATTAGGCCTTGTAGAAGATTGACAACCTAATGTGACTTAAGGAGATGAATCATGAAAAAATAATCTTAATATTACTCAGACTTGTACAAAAGTCACGAAAAAAAGTCTCAAAAAGTCATTAAAAAGTCAAAGTTAAGACTTTTACTTGTTGGAAAAAATTTAAAAAGTACAAGTCTTGACTTTGTAACTTTAAAGTTTTTATAAATTTATTTAAAGAAATTAATTATTGATTAAGAAATATTATTAAATAAAAAATATTTTCATTTCATAAACTTATTTCATTTCATATATTTTATTAAAATAAAGAAATTAAGAATTTTAGGAATTTTTTATTTAACTTAAAGATAACTTTTATTTGAAAAATATTTAGTTTTAACTTAAATCTTTAAAAGATCAAAATTACTCCGCAAAAGTTTTGTATTTTCTAAATTTTTTACCGCCATTATTGATCTATGTGGTCTGTTTATATAGCCACCATATGAAAATGTTCGCTCAATTGGACCTGATGATGCTGGAATTGATAAATATTTTAAAACCAAAATATATAAATCGGTCAAAGTCTAAGTCAAGACTTGTACTTTTTAAATTTTTTCCAACAAGTTAAAGTCAAGACTTTGACTTGACTTAAGACTTGTGACTTTTAAACAACTCTGATATTACTTCACAACAATCTTTGCAGGGGCATTCTAAAATTTTTGCAAGTTTTTCTAAGAGAAACTTTACAGAAGGCCTTGATTTATTTTGATTTTCAAAAAATTTTTTTGATAGATTCCACTTAATGTTACATTGGCCTTTGATTTCAAATATTTAGCTTTGATTAATATTTAATCAAAATCTGAACATCATTTTGACGATTTGGGCATTACCTTGCTTGGTTAATTAATTTCAGGCAATTTTGAATTTATACCTAAATCTTTTCAAGAGAAATCTGAGTCATTTATTTAGATCAGTATTTACTGAAAATGGTACATACTCATGACAAGAATTTTTTGAACCAAAATACTTAACTTTTTTCGGTATTTTAATCGACAGACAAAGTAAATTAACCCAAATTGAAATAAAACCGATGTTCTTTGAAGTTAAAAGATTTTTTTTTGAACTATTAATTATAGACAAAACTTGTAAATCGTTCTCACGACTTGCTTGTTCGTCAAACGAGCTGACGAATTTTTTGTATAAATATCAAAAATAAAAGAGGCCCTAAGATTAATCCTTGTGAAATTTGGATCTATTTTTATAGGTCAATTTTTATAATATTTTATTTTTATAAGTCTTCGAAATTATAAAAAAATTTTCACATGCTTTTTGAACACTCAAAAAGTTAGCGCCAATAAACGCATGATCAACATCGAGGATTTGTGTTCATTTTTTTTATTAATTGTTCCTCTCTGAGTGAAAAGTTAGTTAATCTTCTCTTACTAGCTAAATTAGCAATATACATAAAAAAAATTGGTCCACCATAACAAAGCTATTTGGGTCAAAAAAAAATTTCATTGAAAAGCTAAATTAAAGAGCATCAAGTTTAAATTTTATTTTATTTTTAATATTCAATTTTAGATTGGGTTATGTCTAAAACATACACTCATCAAGATTTCGAAAAAACAACACTGGGTGTAAATCACCAAAATTTTTATAAAAGTGAAATTTTTTTATGATACATTTATTATTAATTATCTGAATTTAACTATACACCCATTTTCATCTAAAAAAAATTTGTCATTACCTTTAAATTTCGAATGAAAAAAAAAACCCAAAACACCCTAAAACACCCTCATAACTTTCCAGATACACCCCAAAACTAATTATATTTTTGAATAGAGCATAAAAATATTTTCTAGAAAATATAGTTTTTATAAATTAAATAATTTGATTTTTCCATTAAAAATCAAAAAACAACTTTTTTGGCTCTTCGACAATACACCCTGATTTTTTTTTCCTATTTCCATTTTTTTTCCACAATATGAAATAATAATAACAGATTATCGATCCCGAGGAATCTGAAAATAAAATCAGATTTGTTCTATCTGAATTAGTTTTCAAAGTAAAATTATTTTTTTTTTTTTAATTTTGTTAAATGTTTATAAAACCTTTACAATGGTCCTAAAAAGTAAATCGAATATAAGGAAAAGCTTAAAAATAAATATTTCCTATCTTTTTTAATTTTTTTACCAAAATTTTTTATTATTCTGAATTTTTTTTTTTTATATTTGTGAAAATAATAAATTGATATTTTACAATTTATTATGATTTTAAATTTGATTTATTTTTAATTTAAAATTTTATCTACATCGTGAATTTTTAAAAAATATTATTCACATTTTATAAAAGGATATAAATTTCTTTCAATAAATAAATTTTTGTATTTTTTGATCAATTTCAATGAATAATTGTTAATACTTTGCCCATTTTACAAAAAAAACAGAGTTAAAATTAAATTCTTTAAAAATAACTTTTTAAAAAATTTTGTCATAATAATTCATATAATTCCAAACGAATTCGATGTATTTAAGAGCTGCTTAAAAGTCGAAGTCAAAGTCTGACTATGATTATGATTGTTTTCATTAAAAAGTAGAATTTTGGAAAAAAAATAGTAAATAAAACCTTTTTTATCGATAAACAATATAATTTAATTTAAATTAATCAAAAAAAATATCTAAAATCAAAGTTTTGACTTTAGACGTCTTTTTCGGGCGAAATTCAAGGTGAATTTTTAGTCTTTTAATTTTCACTTAAATTAATCAGATAAATATTTTAGGTACTATTCACATAACCTGGACTCATACCGTTTACAAAAATATTGATAGAAATTTATAGACTTAAAATCATTTTTTAAGATGATTTCAAATTCATTTCATTTCATTTTTAATCATTTCTTCATACTCAATTAAATGATTAAACTGTATTAAACATTCTTAAAGACAAGCTATTCTTTTCTCAAAATAAGAATAAAACTAAAAAATAAAATTTAACTTTAGTATTATTTTTATTTGCAACAAAAATATTAAAATGGGCAAAGTATTAACAATTAGCCATTGAAATTGATCAAAAAATACAAAAATTTATTTATTGAAAGAAATTTATATCCATTTATATCCATATTTAATCTAAAAAATGATATTTCAGATATTATAAAAATCTTATAAAATATTATTTTATCTTTTAATAATATTTCTTAGATCTCTCGAATATTTTTTTAAAGATGTGCTCATTATTAAATATTCCAGATCGGTCCAAGATTTTTTGAGAAAAAAAAAACTTAAAATTTTGTAAAAATAAAATAGAAATATCTTAAAATAAAGATAAAAAATTATTTGTTCTTTTAAAGGTATTTTGAATTTTAGGATATTTTCTAAAAGATCTTGACGAGCTGAATCTAAAAATATCAATAGTCAATGTCTAAGCAAAAATCGTAAAATTTTTCACTTTTTTTGAATGCAAATTTCTTTTTAATAATATGTCCCTATCTATCTTAGTGGATAATGGGGAGGCGCTCATCTCCTTTTCCTGTACCTTTTTGAGAAACGGCTCCGACCTGACACAGAGGTAACTGCATCGAGTTGGTCATCTACACCGCTATTATTACCCAGTCGAAACCGGTACCCCTATTTTTTTATGATGAAAGGGGTTTAAACATTCGTCCCGTACTGCATTTTGAAGATTTTTTCACCCTCAGCGGGTTTCGAACCCTCGATCCTCTCCTTGCATGACTAACACACAAACCATTCGGCTATACGGGCTCTCCTCTTTATTATGAATTCAATATCCAAGCTACCATAAAACAATTGTAATATTTGCAATTGCACTAAAAACTCTCGCGCCAACCTTAGAATCACAATACCATTCTTTAATTGTATCCATTGTTCATTTTCAACAATGGATGCAATTAACTGAAAATGATCCTTCAATTATTGAAAATAACAAAGAAATTTTATCTGATGCCGAATAAAAATAATAAGATGAACTGAAACAATTTTCAATTCTACAATTTTTAAATTTTAATATTTATTAATTAAAAGAATTTTAAAGCTTTTAGGCTTTCAGAAACAGTTTTTTTAACTTTAAATAAAAATATCTTTAGAAACGAAAAAAGGCGGTGTTAGCATTTTTAATATGTCTAAGACCATTAAAAAAGGTTACGTAATTTTTTTTTGCTGCTCGCTGCTGATGACAAGAGGGTATTTGGGGGGTCAAAAACAGGAGCTACCCCAGCATTTTTGTTTTTAAGGGCTATAAAATTAATTTAATAATTTAGTAATCAAACTTACATTTTTTTATTGCTATTTATATTTTGACTTTTTTAAAAAAAAATTAAAAAGTTTTTTTATCTTGTTAACCATTCGAGTAAAGGATATGGGGCAATATGAAAAAAAATCAAAATTTTGAATTTTAGGATATTTTTTAAAAGATTTTGAGGAGCTGAATCTAAAAATATCAATAATTTGAAGATGGAACTTTACTAATATATATAGTGTTTCTACAAAAAGCCCAGAATTGGCAAAATTACGTAATTTTTATTAAATTCGTTCCAAAACGTTTACGGCAAAAAAAAATTAAATCAGTAACTTAAATAATTTAATTTAATCTATCTTTTTTATTTTTTTATTTTTTATTTGATTTTTTGGTTGATTTTTTTTTTTTTTTAAGTCGCCTATGAGGTGCAGTAATTATATAAATAATAAATAAATAATAAAAAAAAATTAGGTTTTTGGTAGGAAAACTGTAAATATTGACTGTTTTTCAGGGTTGTGAAGTTCATTTCAATTCGATCGTTTCAATTCAGAAAAATTTTAATAACTTTTTTTCTATAAGGATTAAGGAATAATTTAGTTCTGTAAAATGCTTAATGTTCAAGCAACTTGGCTTACTCCGAAAATATATGTCTGCAAAAACTCTGCAATATACTTGCACAGTTGATTAGAATATTTTTTAATGGCGTGCAAAATGCAGAAATTTGCAGAGTATTTTGCATACCTATTTTACTGCATTAAGCAAATTTGCTTAACATTAAGCATTTTATAGAACTAAATTATCTCTCTTAGTAAAAAAGTTATTCAAGTTTTTCTGAATTGAAAAGATCGAATTGAAATGAACTTCACAACCCCCTGTTTTTCTAAAATTTTGAAATAAATTTTTTTAAAAAAATGAAAAAAGACCAATATTTTATACCATTTAAAACAAAAAAATTTAAATTCAAACCTAATTTTTTTTTTGCCGTAAACGTTTTGGAACGAATTTAATAAAAATTACGTAATTTTGCCAATTCTGGGCTTTTTGTAGAAACACTATATATATTAGTAAAGTTCCATCTTCAAATTATTGATATTTTTAGATTCAGCTCCTCAAAATCTTTTAAAAAATATCCTAAAATTAAAAATTTTGATTTTTTTTCATATTGCCCCATATCCTTTACTCGAATGGTTAACAAGATAAAAAAAACTTTTGAATTCAGATTTTAATTTAGTTAACACAATTTCAAACAAAAAATTGGGTATAAATAATCACACATTTGGAAGCCTCTTGAATCAATCCAGTTGTGCCAAGTCTCAGACGAGCTCTTCAATGGGCAGTTGACTTCTTATGATATCTCAAATTTTTCTTTTTTTCCATCAAATTGTGTTAACTTTCTAATGCCCTTTTATTTGAAATAATTTTAAACATTTTTAAAAAATACCTAATTACAATGGTGAAAGGAGTTTTACTACTCAAATCCATTTTAACTTATGAAAATCAAAGACAAAAACTTTCTGAGATATCCCACAAAAAAAATATAAGAAAATTTTAAAAATATGAAAATATAGAAATTTAGATTTTGCCGATAATAAATATTTTTACTAATTTGTCCATCGAAACTAAAAATGTTTCACCTAATACAATTTGCATTACCTTTTCATGAACAAAAAAATTTCCCGACCCGAGCAGGATTTTTCATCGATTTGACTCAGAGATTAATTTAATTGAAATGGATCTAATTTTAAAAAAGAAATGATAATTTTAATAAAATAAGATATTCTAGTCATATTTTATTCATTTGGTAAAATTATAGACCACAAAGGACACATTTTATCTAAAAACCACATTTTATAGCATTACTGTTTTATAATTTCAAAATAGAAACTTTTTATGCGTTTTAGAACGTATTAGCTCTTAATTTAGCCTTAAAATCGAAATTTCATACATACCTCAAAGATAAATTTCTTTTTAATTTTTATACTTTATAAAAAATTCCTGAAGAATTTACGACAAAAATTTCTTTTAATCAACCAACATTAATTAATGCTATGTGAAAGATTTAAAATTTTTTGAAAACATCTAAGTAAAAATTTCTTTAAGCAGTAGTCGTTATTTAAAATTTTTTAACTAAATTGATGTTTTTCAAAATCTAGTCATTGAATGCACAATCATATTCAGAAATTAAAATGTGCCTTCAATAGTTGAATCAGAAAATCTACGAAATTAATCCTAAATAATCAGTATAAAAAAAGCAAATATAAAAAAAAAATTTAAAAAAATGATTCTTAAGAAAAAACGTTCTGTAAAGATTTTTCTCTTGTATTCAATTGGGATCTTTTTTTTTTTAAGCTATATTGATGATTCAAAATTTATTGAATTAAATATTAGCTCTTCATGTGAGTGCCAAAAATATGAGTTTAAAATGAAGCAGACTGACCAAAATAAGTTTTCAATTTTTTTTAACAATAAATCGTATGAATTGAATGAACAGCCAGTGCTGGCATGTGATTTGGGCAAATCTCTTAAGCGTGGTCCAAATCAAAAAATTGTCGCTTATTCCCTTTATGGAAAAAATCCCCGATATTATAATCTTTTACAAGACTTAATTGTAAAAGTAAAAGAATTTTATCCTGATCATGTGATGCGGGTTTATCACGATGATACAATCAATAAGTCAATTATATGCCAAATTGAATGTTCAAATTCTCATGTTGATTTTTGTAATATTCATAGGATGCCTCTTAGTCTGAAAAACTCGGAAAAAGTAATGGACTTAAGGTATGTGCATGCAATGATGTGGCGTTTTCTATCAATCGGAGACAGCTTTGTTGACTTGCTAATGAGCAGGGATATAGATTCTCAGCTTCTACAAAGAGAAGTGAATTCGGTGCAAGAGTGGCTTGGTTCTGGAAATATTGGTCACATAATGAGAGGTGATAAATTAGTTTAATTAATAAAAATTAATCGTATTTTAAAAAATTTTTATTTAGATAATCCTGCACATAAAACATATATCCTAGGTGGAATGTGGAGTTTTAGAGTTGAAAAAGCCAGAGTCTTGGGCAAATTAATCTATGAAAAAATGGTCGATAAAAATATCAGTTCAAAGTTTAACTTTAATGGAAAAAATCCAAAGGGTTTTGATCAAATTTTTTTATCAAAACATGTATATAAAATGATAGAAAACAATTCCACAATTCATAACAGTTATTTGTGCGAGATATATCCAAAATCAAAACCATGGCCAACGCAACGCAATGGAAACTGTTTTGTTGGCCGAGTTGGTAAATGCAATGAAACCAGCACTTTTAAAAGCTGTCCGAAAAAATGTCGTCCTGAAAATCATTTAGATTGGGAAGCATGCTGATTAGATTTAAAATTATAAATACTCATTCTGAAAAAATACAAAAACCATAAATTTTTATAATTTAAAAAAATATTTTAAAATATTTTATTTATTAAATAATATTATAAAATAGTATTCAACTATGAAACATTCATAAAAGTTCCCTAATATTAATTTGCTTCGAAAATTAACGAAATTTTGCTACACTGTGCCAAAAGATTTTTAAAACTCTCTAATAGTAATTATATTTTCAAATACTCACTTAATCATCTTTTTTGTACGCAACTTCGATATAAATAAAAAATTTAAATAAATTTTTTCTTCAAGTAATATGAAATTTCGTTTTTAAAACTGAGTTTGGTTTTCGAGTAATGTGAAAGACTGGCCCCATCCCCTATATCTCATGTCGGTATATACATAACGACATGTCGTTAAATTCGAGCAAATACGTTAACATTTTTTAGTTTGTTAATTCCATAATTTTTATCTAAAGAATCATTAATTGATAATTTACTCATATTTTAATTTATTTGAGTTCTTTCTACACAAAAATCATGGTAATTGTTTAAAATTTAATTTAGTAAAAATTTTCTAAAAAAAATTTATTTTAAAAATTAAACTGTAGTTAATAATTTTAGGTTAATAATTAATTATTTTAATCGACTAAAAATTAGTTAACTAAACTAAAGAGAAAACTCTTATTACTATTATTGAGTATCTCAAGATTATTTGAGGATAAAATTTTGCATCAAAAGGCAATTTGAGAAAAATTCTATGCAACTAAAAACCTTAAAATTTCACAATTACCAATATGATGCAGGTAATAAATTTGATTATCAAGAATAAAAATTTTAATAAATTGCCCATTGTATCTAACAAGATAATAAAGCAAGCACTCATGTCCTTTTAAACTTTTGAGTGACCGGTCCGATCTTACATAAAGATGACTTCATCGATTTGATCCTCTACACTGGAATAATTTTGATTATCAAAAAATGAAAATTTTATCAAAAAGCATAATAATTTAAAATTGATTCAAAAAGAAAACTAAATTCATTTTGTTGATTTTTTATTAATTCGAAACAAAAATAGATGAGTTAATATTATTTTGTATTAAAATTCAAGATTTTCATGATTAAGGTTTTAATTTATTCCCTCAAATAATGTAAAAACCATCAAAAAAAAAAATTTAGTCAGTTTCTATATTTGTATTTATCTACATTTAACGAAAATAGTATCGAAGAAAATTTGTTTTAAAATGCAATATTGTAGAAGTCTTATGTGATAAAAATAAATGATATATTCTAATTGTAGCATCCATTTTCAATTGGCGTTTCATTTAAATTAAATTCTTTCATACATATTTTATAAATTTCAAATCTTTTTCTTGCTTTATCTTGATATGGTCCATTGCATTCAAGGCCACCATTAATTGCCATGGTGCTGGCGCCAAAACGGCCATTTTTTACGTCATAACGAGAGCCAACATTTGCCTTCCAGAACCAAAAAGCTGTAGCCCAAGCAACTTCATCATTATTGGCCACTTGATCTGGATCCCTCAAAAGTCTATCATCTCCATACAAAGCTTGGCTTGCAGCCTCATAATTATAATTCCAAGACTTAAATAAATTTAAAACAAATCAACTTTTGAAATACTTTTATTAAAAAGTTTTACCAATTGAATGTATCCTCTTCCATAGTAGCTTTTACCGGGATATCTACTCGATCCATAAACACCTGGACACTTAGATTGCATACATGCATATTCTTCAGTCGCTTTTAAGCCATCAGACTCCCACAAAATTTGAGACAAAAACATAGCAGCTTCTCTCTTTGTGGTTATGCCACCTTTGGGACCAAGTTGCGTGACGAAATTTGTATATTTTTCCCTAGATGGTTTGTCATAACCGGCATTCGTTATAGCTCGTGAAAATTCTTCATACGAGATCAAATTTCCATTTGTGTTCATAGTCGTAGTGAGAACAAAACCCGGCTTTGTAGTAGTTGCTACAATTGGTCTTGTCGTGGTGGCTACAGTTGGTTTTGTTGTTTTAATTGTGGTTTGAATTGGAAAAAATCCACTCGGAACACCATTACAGCTAAAATTTAATTGATCAAATCTTAATAAAAATCAATACAATCTTTACAAGCTTGTTGAACAGTATTTGTAAACAATTCCACCAGCAGCATGGTATGAACCACTTCCTCCACTGGTAATTTTTTTCAAGCATCCACGAGTTAAAACTAAAATTTTTTATTCTCTCATAAAAAAAATTTAATTTTAAGTACTGTTTCCTTTATCTGGGTTTTTCCAAATAGCACAAGCGCCTGAACATGATACCAAAGAACCAACTAAAGCTCTGAAATCCATGGGATCACTGCAAGCCTTTAGAAAACATATCACATTTGAAAAAGTTAAGTTTTTTTATTACCCTGTTTGTTGCATCACATTCATAGCAAAGAATCTGATTTTTGAATGACTTTTTAGTTGTAGCCTGGCTTATTTTTGTGGTTAATTTTGCAGCCATAACCAGATTTTCCGGGTTTATGACAATTATTGGTTGATTAGACAGTTTATAGTTACATCTATTTAATTAGAAGTTAAAGCAAAATAATAAAATTCTTTAAATTCTTACAATTCGGTATCACAAAATTCAATTTCATTCGAATTACGCTCAAATTTATCATAAGAGCATCCGCGATAAACAACTTTAAAACAATTTACAATTAATTTTAATTTTTATTAGGCCTAAATTTTTACTATTATCAGCCTTCCAAATTTTGCATGGACCCGGACATGGTACTTTGCTGTACTTAATCATGTTGACATTCGGAATATCTCCACAAGCCTTTATAAAATTTATAAACTAGCTTTTATTCTAAATAAGTTGGATCTTACGTCCCAGTTGGAATTACAGACATAGCAATTAATTTCATCTTTATAGAAAAAAATTCAAAATTTTAAATATGGATAAATTGGCTAAAACTACCTGCTCCAACATTACAAAAAATTGAGACATAAAGGAGAACAAAAATAAATTCAGTAAATTTTGAACATGTCATTTCGATTTTTGAAATTTAAGAGAAAATTCCGAAACCATTTTGACTTTATATAATGCCTTTACAGTAAATAAAGTTATCTAAAGACAATAACTTTATTTGCTGAGACACCTTTTTTAAATAAAATTAAATTAAATTAAATGGAATTAAGTAAATGTAAATTTTTTTTGTAAAAATGAGTCTTAAAAACATGTTCGATTGAATTGAATTTTTAAGGATGTGCTTTTCTTTTGGGCTCATTTATTGATTTAAGTTAAGTAATTAGTAAACAATATGAAGACACTTGTGGAATATTTGATTAATTTTTAAACTCATGATGATTTTGCAAAATATTTATTTGAAAATAATTTTAAATAAAACTAGTTATAACACCCATTCTCAATTGGATTTTCACTGACGTGAAACTCGCTTAAAATTACTTTATAGATTTCGAATCGTTTGATTGCCTTTTTCTTGTGAGGTCCATTGCATTCGAGACCACCGTTAATTGCCATAGTGCTTGAGCCGAAATAGCCTTTTTTTACTTCACCGCTAGAACCAACATTTGCCTTCCAGAACCAAAAAGCTGTTGCCCATGCATATTCATCATTTTCAGACACAAGGTTAGGGTCTTTTAAAAGCCTGTCATCACCAAAAATGGCACGACTAGCAGCTTCATAATTGTAGTGCCATGACTAATTTTGAAATTTAATTAATTAAAAATATAGAAAAAATAACAAAAAATTTAAATAAAATTCAAAAATTAATTACTAATTGAATATAACCTCTCCCATAATAGTTGTTACCAATGTAACGACTTGTTCCATACAATCCGGGACAGCCAGTTTTAATACACGCATATTCAGATTTTGCCTTTAAACCATCCGATTCCCATAAAATTTGCGCCAAAAACATTGCTGCTTCACGCTTTGTTTTGATGCCTCCTAGAGGCTCTAACTGAGTGACAAAATTAAAGTATTTTTCATAAGCAGGTAGATCATAGCCGGCTTTTGTAACTGCGCTACTGAATTCTTGATATGTAACAAGATAATTTTTATCAAAAAGTGTCAAAGGTTCTTCGAATGTTGTAGTTTTTTCGATTAGACTATTGGTTTCTTCTCTATGTGAAGTTACTAGAGAAATACCCCCATCAATATTGCACCTGAATAAAAATTAAAATTAAATTATCAGTGGAACATTATTGCATTTTTTAGGATTTCTGTTATTTAAAAAGTCTTTAAATTTGAGTAAAACTTAAATACCTATAAATTATAAATCATGTTATTTTTTAGTTTAAATAAAATTGAACATCATTAAAAGAAGTCAGTCTGGTTCTATATTTCTGCCAATCCATAAATTTTTATTTCTCTTTTTTCGATTTAATTTAAGTTACTACGGGTGTACCATATTTTCTTTTTAGGAGAATCAAAAACTATTAATCCAAGCTATAAATGAATATTTTGTGAAATATATCTTTAGCATATTAAAATAATATCTTTTAAAATTGGTTTTTAGTTGTGATTTTTTCACAAAACTATGACATTTTTGGCATGGATAAAAAACTTGACTTAAAAGGTGGGGATATTTAAATTTATTCGTTTTTTTTCTTTAGATATTTTATATTAATTAAAATTCAAAATTATTTTTCATGCAAAATTCTTAGTAGAATAATTTATTTAATAATGTGGTTATATTCAGCTTAGTTAGTATTCAAAGAACTTAAATTCAAAATTTTGCAAGTTCTTAAAAAAAATTACATTTAGCTTTGTTGGGTTTAAAAAGATTTTTTAATAATTTTACTTCAATCTTCATATTTTTTATTTAATTCACTCAGACTCTAAGGCAATCAAATTAAAAAAAATATTAGAATTATTAGGAATATTTTGCTTAGTTGAGGAAAAAAGTACTGTCTGTATTAGCGGTGTAAAAATAGAATCAACTTTCAATTATTTAGTATCAATTTTTGTTCTTAAATTTAATTATTTATTTATAAAGAAATGAAGCTTCCTACTAAATCTATTACTCCAACCACTCGAATAGTTTTTATTGAAAAGTGAAAGACGATACAGGTTTGGCTAGGTAAATCTTAAATTTATTTTCATATTCGGTTACTGTAACTAAAGGTATCTTTTTTAAATAAATTAAATCGAATAGAATGTTTTGGTTATTTTTTCTTTTATTTGACATGTGCATGTGCATGGGTATTTTTCCGTATTTCTGAGATTTGACCATGGCTCTTTTTAGAAAAATTTTTATTAGACTCATGAGGATTTTTTTTTAAAAAGACTTTGATTTATAAAAATTCTTTCGATATTGTTGATTTAAGAAAGAAAAAAAATAGTAACAAAAGTATAAAGTATTACATAGTTAAGTTCATAAAACTTTTAAAAGATTTATTAAAAATCCCTAGTAAAATTAAAGTAAATTTTTAATCTTTTGTTCTTATTAATGAATGCATTGTTAAGATATCAGGATTTTAGGCCATTTTTTCAAATTTTTCCAGAAAAAAGCTTTCTTCTATTAGAAGATTAAAAATATTGTTAATTAATCTTTAAGAATTTTCATATGGACAAGAAAGGTTTATTTTAAATGATTGTTTGATAAAATTTTATATAGCAAATATTTATTACCTCATGGATAATGGCATGTTGAAGTTTATGATCAAAACTTTATATCAAATTGCTCATTTTACATTTAATAATAAATTTCCTGAAGATTTAGGCAGAATTTTATAAAATTCTTGGTGTAACATTGATAAACATAGTTTGTTACATTAAAATTTCAAAAAATAAAAAATTTTAATTTAATAGTATGTTCAAAATTAACTAAAATGATCGATTATTTTTGATTTTTTAGTAAAGTTAATAATACAAATAAATAAATTTTTTTTTTAACATAAAATATTATTTGGTTTTTTAATCTTATTATCTTTGCGAAGTTAAGTTTTTTGTCTTTCGGATTTGTACTCTTTTAAATTCTAAAAATCGATTATTAATCCATTTATTTTATGATCAACTTAAAATAATTTTTTGAGACTGTAGCATAATATGTTACATCATTACCAATAAAAAAAAAATCATTTCGTTAATTTAAGAAATTATTATGCTTACTTTTTAATTGAGCATTTGATCATTTGATCATAAACTTCAACATGCCATGGATAATATGGTTTTGTAAAAAAACTTTAAGTATACCTTAAACATGGACCGTTTGTTTTCCTAACACAAAATCTTAGGGTCGTTATTCAAATAAAAAATTTTATAAACAAAAAAAAAATAAAATTTAAAAATTAAATTAGAAATTTAAAAAAATGAATTAAGTGCTTGGCAAAAAATTTTGTATTCCCAAAAAATTAAATCCGAATTTTTTTTTAGCCTTGTTTATTAAAGCCGTACAGTAATGTATTATCTTTTAAAAACTCAAAAAAACTGCTAAACCTAACTTTAATTTTCTCTAACATAAAAATAACGCAAAAATTAAGCGTATTTTGAATTTGAAAGTTGTCACCACGTTTTTCAGAATAAATTTTTGAAGAAAAAATTACCAAACGAAAATTTAATTTTTAGAAAATGAATATAAGCTCTTCATCTATAAATTAAATCTAATATGATAATATAAAACTAAATGAAAATGATTAAAAAATAAACTACAAAAAGTACAAAACAGGTTAGTTTTTCGTCATTATCAATCTATTATTTTTTATTAGATATAAGTTTAAAACTATATGTAATACTCACAGGTTTGTAGAGCAATAATTATAAATGAGTCCATTTTTGTCAAAGTAAATACCTGATGTTCCATTGATAATTTGAGTTGAGCAACCTCTGTACAAGACTTAATGGAAAATTTGAAAATTAATTTTTTTATTAAAATTATTTAGTACGATTTTTATCCCATGGATTATACCAGGAAACACAAACTCCTATACACTCAACTGTATTGTGCTTAATTTTATTTAAATTTGGCGGATTTCCACATGCCTAGTAAAATTAAATGGTTATTAGCAAACAAAGGATAAAAAGAAAATGTTACTGGCCATCGAGCATTACAAAAATAGCAAGTAATAGATTTTGTTTCTGGTTCGGACATGGACTGATAATTTTCAAAGGATTTTGATGAATTTGCTAAAGAAATAGTTGGTTTAACTTCCAATTCAACAGTAATATCATCGTAATCTAATGAGTTGTCATCATCACAACTTTCAATTTCGGTATCGTTTCCATTTTCAAATTGAGAATCGGGAGCATTTGATTCCGAAAAACTTGACTTCAAAATAGCTCTTTCTTCATTTTGAATTTTTATAGTTGAATTTTTTTTTGGCATTTCAGAAGTTGTAGTAATCGCTTTGGTTGAAGACATATTTAAAGGTACATCATTACAAAAATCACTTGAGCAAACGTAATAGACTAAATCTTTTAGATCATTAGCAATTTTTAGACTTGAAATGTTTTTCAAACATCCTCTGTAGAGAAGATTATTATCGAGCTGATTGAGCCATGCTACACACATACCATGGCATTCAACAGCACTAAATCTTAGCTCGTTTAAATCTGGAGGATCAGCGCAAGCTTTCCAGCGCTCATTACAGAAATAACATTGTATTGTGTCTAAAATGTAACAATAATTTTAGGCTTTTTTTTTGAAAATTTTAAAAAAGGTTATTAAGAAAAAAGACATCTCAAAGTTTTCTCTCTAGTGGTCAAGGATTTTGGGTAACTAAAAGTATTTTATAAAAATAGTTAATTGTTTGATATTGCCTTTTTTATCAAGATTTTTTTCTCAATTAAGTTAATTAGTTTTTCTTTATTTCCTGAACCGTTCTATACTTTAAAATAATTCCTAAATTGATGATTACTCTATTTGAATTTTATTTTAACTTATTTCAAATATTAATAAATTATTCATATTTTTTTCATCATTTTAAAAATATTGCTTATCATTTTAAGTAATTATTTAACACAAAATGTAATTTAATCTATCGAAATAAGTAAAGTTAAAAAAATTATCATTAATTAATAAAAAATATTATAAAAAGTAACTCACAGTAAAAAATTAATAGATGTCTTTAAGTCACATGCCATCAATACAAATACTGATTATTTTACAAAAAAAGGGTACCAACAGATTCCTTAGACAATTTCCAATTTGATGAGCAACATCCAAACACATTATATAATTTTTTTTCAATTCAAAATTAATAACAATCATTCTAAACTTATTTGACTTAAAAATGCAGTCTTACCAAATAGCGTATTTTTCGTTTCTAATGAATATTTTCATACAATTTTGAAAAAGTATAAAAAAAGTGTGTGTTTCAAATTTATTCTTAAAAAAAAAAATAAATGAGAGTTAAATTTACAATCTTATTACATTAAAGAAAACATAGGATAATAAGTTTTATCGTTTTAGGCAAAAATTTTATTTTTTTTATTTTTTTATACAAACAAGCTACGATACGGTACCGTATCTCCCCAGCTTTTTACTAAAACTTTCAGAAAATCTTATTCTATATTTGATTTTTTTATCTTGCCAATTTCTTCTTTTCAAAAAATTATTACAAAGGTCTTATTAATTCTTTAAAGAATTTTTTTTTTACAATGTTTTATAATACAGTAAAATTCCTCAAAATGAACATCCTCAAATGTGAACACCCCCGTAAGTGAACACAAATTCTTTGCGACCGACCAAAATGAACCTTTTAACATGGGCCAAAATCCCTCTAATGTGAACATCCTCAAATGTGAACATTCGGTATGTGAACACTAAAAAATGGGAAAAAGTGAACAAAAAAAATGAAAACCAAAATTTATTTACTGTCATTTTCAATAATTTTTTTAATAATATTTACATAAAAGTATACAAAATACATATAAAATTAATTTTTAAAAAAATCTACAATTTTAGATTGCTTAATATTTGTTGAATCTAAGAAATTATTTTCGAATGTCATAAATTCTTTACATAAACTAGGGTTATTGTTAACTAAATAAAGCCTTATGTCTCCAATCATTCGATTGAATTGGTATTGAATTGGCTTTGAAGGAGACATTTTTGAAATTTATTTTTGAAATGATTTTTGTTTTATTATTCAATACAATTTTTATTTACATGCATTATCTGTGTGTTTTAATTATTATTATAATTTAAAAATAAACTTAACATTTTTTTGGTTGAATGAAAATCTCGTAAATGTGAACTGTTCACTTTTACGAGATCGTCCTCAAATGTGAACACCCCCGTAAGTGAACAAAATTTGACCGCGACGGCCGGTGTTCACATTTGAGGGATTTTACTGTAATTACCGTCATTATTCAACTATAATATATAATCTTAAAATAAAATTATTAATTAAAATCTAAAGCTTCTTCCGAATAAAAATATAAAATCAAATAAAGTTAAATAAAATAAAAAAGTTAAAATATAGATGAAAATAAAAATATGAATATATTTATATACCGAGTAACAGTTTAAATATTTTAAAAAAGAAGAAATTATAAGAAAATGATAACAGACTTTATTAATTAGATAAGAACAAATCCAATCTCAAGCATACCTTTTTGAAAGAAAAAAAATTTAGAAAAAATGATATTATTTAAACTTTGATCTCAAATAAAAGGAATCTAAAAACAGACAAAAAAGGAAAGCTCTTGGGAGAATACATCAACAATGTTTAGACTTAACCTCGACTTAATTGATTATTATTCTTTTGGTTAAATACGACTATTACGTTGAAAAACATTTTTTTATTAAATAGAACTTAATAATAATAATAATAATAATAAGCTACAGCAAGTAGGCTTGCGGAGACGACTTACTAAGCAAGCTGTCTATGGTAGTTTCAAAAATTTACATTACTTGATGGAATAATTGATGAAGTTGAAATTGTAGAAGATTCAATTTTTAATGATTCTTCATCTTCATAATTGATATTGCACCTAAAATTAATCAAATTTAAATTTGAAATCAGTACATTATAAAATTTTACAAATCGAAATAACAATATTTGTAAATTATTCCATTTTGATCAACAAAAAGACTAGAATTATCTGGCAAAAAAAAATTTGAACAACCTCTGTAAATTTCTTTAAAAAAATTAAGATTTTTTTACTAAAATCGTTCTTGATTATTTTTACTATTTTCATTTTTCCATACTCGACATGGACCCCGACATATTTCTTTATTATATCTTATCAGACTGAGATTTGGTATTGCTCCACAGGCCTTAAAAATCAATTGAATACAGATTTTGTAGAATTAAAATAAAATTACCTCCCAATTTGAATTGCAAGAATAGCATATTAAAGAGTTTATTTTAAAAATTTTTGAAATAAATAAAAAATAAAAAAATATTATTTTGTTCATTTGTTCCATTTAATAGTAAATTTAGATCAAATTATTCTATCGATAAAATATTTATCATGACTTCATTTTTTTATGTCGCTAATTTAATTTTTCTTAGTTGTTTGTCTTTTAGGCGTAAAAGTATTTTAATTGCTACATGATATTTGTCATTGGGATTTTTTATTTAACTTTAAAAACAATTTTCAATTTTCTAGTTTTACTTTTTTTAAAATTTGTTTCAATTTTGTTTTTGTAATTAATTTTTAATTTTTTTAATAGAAATAAATATTGAATA
Organism: Brachionus plicatilis; assembly: GCA_010279815.1. Lineage (NCBI taxonomy): Eukaryota > Metazoa > Rotifera > Eurotatoria > Ploima > Brachionidae > Brachionus > Brachionus plicatilis. Next base: position 151,956 of record QEOQ01000253.1, on the reverse strand, counting down.
TTGAAAATGTTATCTTCGGCAGAGTAGCTTGTTCTATATTCAAATATGCCGATCGTTTTTTGTTAATTAATTATTATATTGGATAAATTTATAAAAATAAGAAAAATATCATTGCATTATTCAAAAGCTGATATATTTCCAAAAATATAACAATTTGGTCACCAATTAAAAAAATTCTTAAAATTTTTAATGATGTCAGTTATTGATTGTTTAGTTAACTAAAATTTCGGTTATTTCATACGAAAACATCTCTAAAAATAGCTAAAATTTACATTTTTCTATAAACGGTTATTTATTTTTCAATTGTTAAATTAATAAAAGTTGAGTTTACTTATTGGCTTACCTATTTGATACGATGGATTAATGAGGCAAGGCCTAAAGGAATCAATAGTGTTAATCATATTGGCCCATTTTTACCACAGAAATGGACCTAGTTGCTCCAAATTTCTTACTCTCATATTTTACACCTTTAACATGGATATTATATTTTTAATAAAACTTTGAAAATTCGAATTTAATTATTTCTAGTAATTTATTTTTATGTATTGATGAATATAATTTAAATCTAATTGTCTTTTAGAAAATTTTAAAGATTGATTATTATATAAAGAAAAAGAAATTTTGGCGTAAAATTACTGATTTTTAGACAAAATAGTGTGAAACCTACTACCTATTAAGCCTCTTCAATAATCCTTTTGGATATCTCGATTATGAAATAAGATTATTAACTAAGTTTTTAAATAATATTCTTTAGCCTGGTCTTTATTTTAAGGAAAAAAAGTTTATTCAATTGTAAAAAATTGAATCAGTGTGATTTGAATTTCCAATTAATAATTTAATTCAATTTTACCTCTTTATAAAATTTTACCTTTATCTAATTTTTTTTCTCTTGATTGAATTTAATATTTAAATAAATTTCAGATATAAAACCTTAGGATTCTATGTTAAAACTTTTTCATAGAAACAATACATCTTCATAGTACTTAAATCTATAAAAAAAATTCACAAAGCTAATTTTTATTAATTTTTAACTAATTTAGATGCTTTTCAACTAAAACAGCTAAAAGAAATGACTACGTCAATGCCGAAGTCATTCCATTCCCCAACACTATCAATTAACTCAATAAATTTTTACTGAGATAAATGATAAGCCATCTAATATATTTTGATAATTTCATTTAATTTTTTTCTTTAGTTATAATTTCTTTAATTTGAATCTCTAATTTAATTTTTTTTAATTTACTTTTTTAATTTGATGCAGTTAATATTAGAAATATGAACAAAATTAAATTTCTTTTATAGATCTGCTATTCTTGATATTTTTTATTTAAGTTTTATTTAATTTGCTTTTTAATTGGAAATCATAATTAAATAATTTCAAGAAATAGTTAAATGAGGTAAAATTTTTCTTGGCAACGACACATTTGCTTTTTACTTTTAATTAAAAATTAATTTTTTTTTCTTTAATTTTAATATGATGTCAAATATTAACATAATTTCAAAAGTGAAAGAAATGATCAAATCCAAATTTCACAATTTTTTCATTTTCTAATAAATTACAGTCGAATATTATTTATAAATTGAGTTAAAACTGGTTAAAAATAAGTAATATAGTATAAGAAAAGAAATTAAACTAGGCTATTTAAAAAAAAATTATGGCTAATATTAAAAAAGACTTTGTGTTAAAAAACATACATAATTTAAGTAACCATCTTAGAGAAAATCAAATGTCAAATCTAAAATTATTAGAGAATGTCGGTTGCCATCCATATGTAATTAAAATTACGGCTTTTAACAATTTTGGAATAAATTTAACAGTTCAAATTAGTGGTAAAATTAATTTTTTATTATGAATTTATTTTTAAAGAGCTTTTTTTTTAGAAGACTTTGATTTTTCAAAATCTACAGCTATTTCAAGTCATGTTAAAAAAAGCAACCAGAATGACCAATCCACAAAATTATTAGATGATTTTTTGAACGAAAAAATAAAAACCATTGATCCTCAAAGTGACATTTTTTTGATAAAGCTGTTTCAAAAATCTCAAAATTATATAGAAAAACATTTTGATTATATACAAAATTCTAGAAAAAAATCACCTACTAAAGCCAAAGGAATTACAAAAAAAAATGACGAAGAAAGTGATCCGAACTTAAAAAAAGTGTCTATGAAAACCGCGGGAGATGTTGTCAACAGGATACAGTGGGACAGTGAAATAAATAAAGATTATATCACAGTGGGATACATCGATAGATTTTTAGGTCTTAAAGAATGTTCTTTTAACACATTTGACTGGGGTGATATTGTTCTGGCCGAGTATGGAGCTCTAGCCATCCCAGAACATCGAATTAGCTATTTCAAGTACAAAGATGAAATTATATGGGACAAAAAAAGCCGCTTGGATAATTTCTTTGGATCAACTGGTTCAGGTCAAACAATTCGTGATATTGTGAAACGATTGGAAAATTTCGAATTTCAACCTCAAAATGAAATAGCCAGCGAACAACCAGAATCAAAACAAAGCAACTTGACAACTGATACTCCAAACTATTTTATATCAATACCTATCAATAGTTTTGAGATAAAATCAAATTTCTATCTTCTCAATTCGGATTTATTGGAGTATAATGATGAAGTTGAAAATTTTTTGGTGCCCGATACATCATTTCATTTGACGCTGTGTACTCTCCGAATTGATAGTGTTGAAGAAATGGATTTGGTTAAGCAAGTATTGAATGAATCTAAGGAAAAAATAAAAGATAACTTTCCGATTTGTCTAAATTTTCGCGGATTAGACCAATTTTATCAAAAAGTTTTGTATGTAAAATGTCCGAGTGAAAATCTTTTGAAATTGAAGAATTTGAAAGAATTTTTTTTAACTCAGCTAGAAGAACATAATCTAAACATGGCTGGTAATTATTACAATTTTGTTCCACATTTGACTGTTTTTAAGATAAATAGCAATTCAAATAACCGAAATATAAGCGTTGATGATTTTTTAGATCAAAATTTGTGGAAAAAATACGAAAATTTTGATTTTGGTGAAGAAACAGTTAGTCAAATTCAGTTATGTAAAATGACCAATATAATGCTAAACAAAATCTATCCAATTGAACATGAAATTGAAATATAATAAATTTTTGTAAAACTAATAAAAAAATAATCAAATAGTACAATTTCAATTTTTTACTACATTTATTTAAAAATTTTATTTATTAGAGACTCATCTCTTGACTAATGAGTTAAAAAAATATTTGTGTATTTTTGGCTTTTGTTAAAAATTAAGGCTTTGTACCATTTGTTATTTTTGGATATATTGTTAAGTGAATTTTATTTTATTTATTTGTTTTTCTGTACCGAGCTTGAGCTCCCTCGGAATTAATTAAAAAAAATTAAAATAAATAATAAAAATAAAGTTAAATAATATAAAAAAGTAAATTAAGTTAGACAAAAAAAAAGCATAAAAATAAAGTAAAAAGGATTAAAATAAACAAAATTAAAGAAAAGATATATGGATATGTAATAAAAGGAATTTTAATTTTCTTTTTTTTTTTAATACTGACATGTAGTTAGTTTAGTGAATTCAATTGAACTAAGTTTTATTTTTAAAAATACTTAATTAAGTGTCTAAGTCGCTTATTTGATAATTTTAAATAGTGTTGGCAATCGATTATCAATAATCGACTAACCTTAAATCGAGGAATTTTTTTTTAGTCGATTATTTAATTGAATAATTTTTTCTAGATGACTCTAAAACTTCTAATTTATCTCGAAATTAAAAGTTAGGAATTAGCAAAAAATATTTTATTTTAATAAAATAGGTTTATTCAATTTATGCCATTTTTTATTTTTTGTTTTAAATCTTAAATTTTAAATAAATTTAAAAACCTAAAAAAAATTAATCAATTTAACGTAATATAGCCATATTGGGTGACCTATTTTTTTTTTATTGCTTTTTCGGATAGATCTCTACTCGAGGATCACGAATCTGAACCCCTTATTTACCCCAAAATTTCAAATCACCAAATTGCACCAAGTGGTTAAATATGTGAGGGCTAATTTGGTTAAATGGGTTAACTAGATTATCCCTAAATTGATCCAAATTACCCCGGAAATTCACACAATTACCCCGAAACCACACTCATTTACCCCAATACATCACCAAATTAGCCGTTTTTTAAAAAATTAAGAGAGATAGAAGTATAAAGTAATATTTTTGTTTTTTTTTTATTAATTTTCGACTCGTAAAAATGAAAGAAAAAATTAAATTGATCTACTTGGATAAATTAGAAACAATTGAATAAGAAAAATATTAATTTAAAAACAAAACGAATTAATAATCAATTTTTAGAAATTAAACAAGAAAATTTTCTTAGAATTTTTACTATTAGCATTCAGCACATACAAATTCTAGTGTTTAATTCTTTTTTATTCTACTTGGCAAACAAAGCTTCATAAAAGCGTGGCATTTTTTTTAAAGAAATGAAACAAAAAAAATTTCTTTTTTTTGTGTTTTTTTAAACTTTTTGACGCTGTATTTAAAATATTGCAGTCGTTCTTCACTTTTTTTAGCACTCATTTTTTAATAAAACGCTCTAATTTGTTTCTCTAGACTTCAAGAATATGTTTTTTAAATAAAATTTTGCATAGTAACAAAAAAAAACGTCCTATAAATGTTTTAGGGGTAAAAGAGTTAAAGTGGTTAAAATTTGGGGTAATTTTGTTAAAAACTGGGGTAAATATGGTAACTTATTTAACCGTTTTACCCCTAAAAATAACCCATTTAGAATTTGGCTTCAAAAAAAAAATTTTTTTCTTTCTGTCCCTTAATTTGAAGTTGTTACTAGTTGGTCTTAGCAATGGCTAAATAATTTTGCAAAATCTCATTTCGAATCGAAGTTATCGCGCGTAAATCAAATTATACTTTTGATTGATTTTCACCAGTTTTTCGAACTTGATCGATTTTAAGACGAATGGTATACAAACGAAAAATAAAAACTATGTATCTGGATTCCTTGACCTGTTAGCTACTTAGAATGATACTTCGTTTCTCTCTTGGATGTATAGTTCTCATACAATTTCACAAAATAAAAGTTCTCCCCCAATTAACCAATTAAATAATTACCCCATCTTACGTTATAAATTTTGTCAATCGATTGGAGTCGATTACCAACACTAATTATAAACTTTATGTTGTTTTTAAAATCAAAAATTAAGAATTAGAATTTAAAAACAATAAGCGTTGAAATTGAATCTGTAACAGAGTAGTTTTGATGAATATTCGAATAAATTATTTTTGATAGTTTTATATTTATTGTAATATTTGCAAGCTATCTTTCTATATTCGTATACAAAATATAAAACATATTCGAATTCTTTCTTTAAGAGTAAATTTTGTGAATAAGAAATACACATTTGACATCTAGTATACACTATTCTGTATATTCATATATTTAATAGACAATAGGTTCACGATACTCATCAATGCCAGCACCGATAATTTTCAATATCTGAAAAGAAAAGAGTTTTTTGATCTCACACAACTTTTTTTTGAAAAGTTTTTTTGTGCATATAGAATTGACTATTTTTCTATTTTCTTTTCTAAAAATTAATCAATTGATATAAGACCTATCTCATTATATATATTTTTTAATTGATTGTAAAATAACCCTATAATTAAAAAAGATACCGCTTGCGAAAAAAAACTACTTGGAAAAAATTTTTTTGATCCTGATTTCATATTTTCAATCGGTTTTTTAAAAATATAACCGTTATCATTTTATTTAAACAAAACAAATTTTTAAAAAAATTCACTTTACGAAATTAAAATCAGGATTCGGATTTTTTAAGTCAAAAAAATGTTTAAAATTAGAAATTAAAAATAAAAATAAAAACTGAATTTAAGCTAAATAATTATAAAATGGAGATAAAAAGCAGAGTTGTTTAAAACTCCCAAATTTAAGCCTGAATCCGGACTTTTAAACCCTTAGGAATTTTGGAAAACAACTCTGGAAAAATAAGAAGGAATATTAGTAGAATTAAAATTAGTTGATTGGTGATGTGACGGGTATAAGTGGCCAGCAATCCCAAGCGCTTACATCCGTTTGTGATAATCAGACTTCCAGTGAAGATTCCCAAGATTCAAATTTTGTTTAGAAAATTTTTTAAATCCTGATCTGGATGTTAAAGACAACCGAATTTATTCCATTTTATTATATATAATTAAAAAAAATTCAAATTTTACCATTAAATACCAGGTTCTGAAAGAACTAGAACTTTTTAAAGGTTTAGTTATTTTTAGGTATAAAAATTGTTTTTTGAGTCTCCCAAAAAAAAAATGAAATTTAAGGTTTTAAAGGACATAGTTTACGAATTTCAAGTCAAAAATAAGAGATTTAGATAGCTCTTAAGTTTTGAATTCCTGGAACTTAATTTTTCCGGTCATGTCGACATTGTGATCAAGTGTTCACCAAAAAATGTGATCAGAGATCAATGATCACATATTTTGTGACCAAAACGTCCATTTATTAACCGTAGAATTAAATGTCTTTTTGCGATCAGAAAAACTTATAATTTTTACTAAAATTTAACCCTACTTTTCATTTTTAAAATAAAATTAAAGATCAACATATCTTCAAAGACAAATATGATTTACTGTAAAAAGTCATCTAAATAACTTTATAAATTTGAAAAATTAATTAACTTTTTTCTTTGATCTTAATAATTTCTTAATTCTAAATATTTTGATAAAAGCAAAGACCAATAATTGATATTTAAATCAAAATTTATTTAAAATGAAAGCATTAAATTAAAATTTTGCACGTTTATTTTAAAAAATTTTCACACCAAATTTACTCCATTTAAAGCATTATAAAAAATTCATATTTGTTTGAAAATATCGGTTTTGTCCGGAACATGCTGGTCAATGGAACATGATAAGCAAAATAAACACCTAAAAGTTCTCTTGAAAGATTTTTCGACAAAATATCTAAAATTTAAGCTAAAATAAAAGTAAACAAAAAATTGTACACCCATTGAACAATACAAAATAAGATTAGAAATTGCCAAAATCCACGCGGTCATATCGCTCTCATCCGTAATACTACCTGATTTTACATTAAAATTTTTAAAACCAAACAAGTTTTTTAATTGTTCACTAATGCACATAAGCATATTTAAGCTGTGTCCGATTACATAAATACAATTCAAAAATATTATCATATCAGTCAATTTTTGCCTAGACTTTTCAATCTCCATGGGACTTTTTGCCAAACTATTCGACTCAATTAAGCTAATATCTTTTTTACTATCATTTACAATTTTTTTGCCAAAATTAATTTCTGTACTTTGATCATTTTCGTGCAAGTCTTGGTTTTCATCACTCATATTTATTACGATGTCCTTGATTTTTTTCTTTTCAATTTCAAGAGCTTGGAACAATTTTTTTGAATTTTCGTTAATAGCCTTTTTAAGTAAAGTGTTGAAGAATAAAAGCAATGAATAAATGCCCAGACAGACTGCTATTGAATTAATTAAAATGAGAGAACCCATTGAATTACTATTTCCACTTTTAGTTAATGATAGCTCAAAAAAAGTCAATTTGTACCATTCAAATTCCAAATAGTCATGATAAAAAAGAAGCGGACTTGTTATTAAAAAGCTTATAATTACACATGACCACAAAAGTACACATGGAGAACGTCTTGATATGTGTCTAAATGTTGAAGTCATCCTACTGTATCGATCGAGACTGATCACAATTTTTATTAAGTTGGCTGTTGTTTCCGAAAAAGAAGTTATAAAGCAGTAGAAGTAAAGCTCATGGATGTCTTCGGTTAGATTTCGTCTCAGTAATGGTCGGATCATTACAGATGTTAAAGTTATGGAATCAAAAATTGAACTATACAAAAGATATCTATAGAATGTTCCTTTAAATACTGGCTTTGATAGAATTCCAGCACATAATATTGTGAGGCAAAGACTCAAGCAACAAATAACTGGCAGACCTTGGTTAGTGATTATATCTGCACTAGATTCAATTACAGTTACTTCTGGTTCGCGAGTTTCGTCATAATAGTAATCCGACTGATTAATTCTATAGTCCATTTTTAGCTGAATATTTTTATTGATTTTTTTTCAAATAAACAATTTTTCAAAAAATATTAATTTTTTCAAACACCTAAGCTTAAGGGTGCTGATGACTTCAAAATAAAGAAAAGATTTTATTTAGATAATTTATTTATTTAATTTTTTATTTTAATTCTTTTAAATTCATTCACTAAGACTTTAAAACAAATCAAATTTGTTAATTTTTTAATTGTTAAAAAAATAAATTATTATAAAGCTAAATAAGGATTGATCGATAAATAACAAATATATATAACCTCTTTGGTTTTAAGATAATTTCTTAATATTCTTTGCTTTATAAGACTAAAAAACGACCAATTTTAAAATTTGTTCAAACGGGGTTTGAGAGCGAATATTTAATTATTTGAAATAATAAAATATTCAGATATATAAGGATTTTTGCACGTGATTGATTGGTAAAATTTTGCAGATTTTATCAATTACCGTTTTTCCTCAAATAAAAGAAAGTTCGATCACCACAAAGGTTTTATTTTGTTCGAAAGTTTTCCACTCCAAAAAATTAACTCAAATAAGAGAAATTTTTTTTTTTTTTCGAGAAAATTAATTCATATACCACAAATTTTTAAGTTTTTTCTCCAATTTTATTAAAATCACCACAAAAAATAAAAAATAACATAAAAATAAAAAAACACTTTTATTTTTTAATTGACACCAAATTAATTAAAATGTCAATAAAAATTAAACAAAAAATTTTTTCATACTTCAGCCACAATTTTTTTACACATTTGTTTGGACAAGCCCAGTAACGTCTTTTCTTCATTTAATCACACGATTTGTTTCTTTCTTCGCTATTTTTGGAACATATTCTTCTTCCTGGAACTCATCGGATTCTATGCGTTTTCGAAGAGCGTTTGAAGATTGGGTTTTATTTTGTCGAAATTTTCCCATTTTTTCCCATTTTTGATTGAAAAACTTACATACTTCTTTGGCAATATCCTTTTATTGGTCTGCGTTGATATAAAAACAATTGTCTTCTTTCAAATGAATAATATTTTTTTTTTGACAATTCCATTAGTACACACCGACTAAATCTGAATTCTCAATTAAAGGAAAATCGTTGAAAAATTTTTGATTCAAATTTTGTACAGACTTGACTTCGTGCGTTATTGGATCAGTTAAAGTTAACTTAGGCGAACGCTCGATTGTCCACTCTTTGAGAATATTCTTCGAAATATATTGTTTTTTTGCACCTTTTTTTGAGATTTTTGCAATTTTACACGTGTTTATGGCTGTTGGCGAGTCGGTTAGATGCATGAAAATTCCAGGTAATTTTATCAAATTAGAGGTTTATAATTAATCTTTTAAACTCTTTCAATGATTCACATTCTTGGAGATATTCATAAGTTTAGGAAGAACTTCTTTTGTTTTTCGGTAATGCTTCAGCGTCATCGGCTGTATCATTAAATTGATTTTCTAAAATGCTTACTGAACTAGACATTTTCTGACTTAAAATTTCTGACTTAAATACTAGCAAGTTTCTTCTATTTTGGTTACTTCTATACGATGAAATACAGTAATGTAACAGTGTTTGTAGCACTATGCTGCATTGACAGAAATAATTTTTAACTAGAAAATAAAAAAAATTAGATTTCTAGATTTTAGTTCGGTTTCCTTAAAATTTAATTTCATTTAATTCTTGAAATTAAAACTCAGTTCAGTTTTTATTTGAAAAATTTATAATTTAAAAACTTATACAACGACATATTCTTTGAAAAATTTAAAAGAAGGCATATCAGTGGACTGTTGCCCTTTGCTTGGTTTTAGTTGATTTTGGCATCTTCAAGCTCATTCGATTTTTTTTAAATTTAAGTACTTTTTTAAATTTCTAAAGATCGAAATATTTCATAGCTAAGATAGAAATTTTTCAGGCGTAGTGACGTTGTACACAAATATATTTTTTATAAATAAAATAATTTTTGTATTCGTTATAAGTTAAAATAATAAAAAATTAATTTAAAATTTTTTATTTGTAAAAGAATTAATACATTAAGATTAAAAATTTTTTCCCAATCAAAGAATATAATATTACCCTATCAAGTCCGCCCAGCCCCTTTGGAGAAAAAAAACATAAGGGTAAGGAAATTTATTTTAACGCTTATTTCTTTTCGAAAAATTGTAAAAAATTTAATTTATTAATTTTCAAATTAAAAATAAATGTAAAATTAAAAATGTTTAATAAAATTTTTATAATAACACGGTATCTTTGTTGTCAATTTTAAATTTATCTATTATCAGCCATCTTAGTTCAAGTTCGTGGACTTTTTTGTGCGCTAAGGGCTCCCGAATTCTAATTTTTACTTCCAATTTTCCACCTATTTGTCGGCGTCCTTCGAGCAACTTAAATATTCAAAATTTTAAACATACTCAAATTTTCTGTTTATGTTAAGCTTACATCAAATGCGTCATGAATAGTAGCCGAATTTTCCAATTGCTGCAATTTGACCAAACTTGTAGCAAGCAATTTATCTCCTTTTAGAAAACCTCTAGAAAAAATTTTAAAAAATTAACTTTAGAATTAAAGTTTAAAATTCAAAAATACGCTTTGTAATAAATTTCAAATTTTAGTTCTTTTCGATTCATTAGTCTACAAAATTTTGTCTGTTTTCTCTGAATCTGTATTTTAAAATTTTGGTTAAATTCTACAAATGTAAAATAAAATATTACAATGAATATAGAATAACTTTACCGTTTACCTGGATTAAGAGTGCCAGAAATTTTTGAGGTTTTGTCAGTTTGTAAAGATTCCTTCAAAATAAAATAGTTAAAAAACAAAAAAAAGACTAATAAATTTACCGGTGGATACGGAAATTCAAATTTAACATAAGTTGTCATATGCTTTTCGTCAAAATCCTTAGGCAATGGCAAATTTACTGCCCTAATAATGCTCAAATCCAAATCGTTGTCGGTCAAATCCGAGTTGCAATCAATCGTTTGATATGTACGCTTTTCATAGTGGTACAATGGTACATCTTCACCTCTAGAAAAAGCTGTCTTTAAAGCATCCAAGTCTTTAATGCTATCTTTAGCAATTTTATTAAATCTAAAAAAAATTTAAAAAAAAAAAAAAAAAAAAAAATATTGAATAACTTGTTTGCATTGTTTACATCTCCCATTTGAGTATATTGCTTAAAATTGTCTGTTGCTATTTTTATTTGTTCTCTTAAATCATTCATTAAGCGCTGATAAATCGAAGTTCGATCGCCAGTTAGCGGTTCATCATTTAAAATAACTTGATACATTTTTTCATCTTTAATTTGGACATTTTTTTTCGAAGGAGATACTTTATCTTGCAATTGTGGAGGAACTGGAATCTTAAAAAAATACAAATCACAAAATGCCTAATTTGACAGCTGTAAAATTTTGAAGAATGTCGAGTCAAATTGTAAATTATAAGAACATTTTTTTATTGATTGATATTTATTTGCTGAATTAAATGAAATATCAAATCATATAAAAATTGGAATTTTTTTTTCACAAATAAGCTATTTATGATTTAAATAAAGAATTTCATTAAATATGGAATTATATAGTTAAGAACAAGATTAATTATCAGAAAGATCAAAAATTTTTTTATGAAGCATATATTAATAAATAAAATTGAAAAGTAAACTTTTTTTAATTTCATTTTTCATCGAAAATTTTTAAATTAATTTATTAAAAATATTAAAAAATTAAAAAGAAAATTTTCTTTTACTTTTAATATTTTGTACGAAACAAATTTAAGATTCATTAATAAATAATATAATTGTAATAAATTTTTTAATAAATAAGAAAGCCTTCTTTTTTAAAATTACTTCTTAAATATAAAAAATACTTTTTTTTCAAAGTTTATCTCCTTGTATTTGTGAAAAATAGAAATACGTAAAGTTAATATTATTTGAGGAAGCGATAAAAAGCCTAATTATTTATTTAATTCATAAATTTTTTTTTATTATTTTTGGACTTAAGTCTGAACAACCAAACCTATTTTCGAAATTCTATCATTCAACGATTAATTAAATAAATAAGACTGGTATTTTTAAAACAAATTAATAATTAACAATGATTGAAATTATCTGTTCCTTTGCTAGTTTTTAAAATTTTCAGAAAGGTGGTTTTTTTTTTATTAAAAGATCAATTAGTTAAAAAAAATAGCCAAATTGACTATTCGACAAGTTTATAATTACATTTTTCATGTCCAAAGTTAAGCCATTTTCGGCCGCTACTATCATTGAATCGAAGCCTTTGGCATTTCTTAAATAAGCAAGAGCCACATTTATATTTCCTTGTTTTTTTGCTTCCAAAGCCGCTTCTTTGAACAATCGTTGACGTTCCTCTAAAATGTTTAATTCCTTGCTGGAATTAGATTTTTTAGAAGGTGATTTTTTTGTCTCTAGTGCAGGCTTTATCTGAGGTTGTGGAACATTAGCAGTATTGATTGAGTCTTTATTTAAATTTTGTCTAATAGGTTTAATATCATCAAAATCTGGAGGTCTAAAGGCAGCTAGTTTTTTTTCAAAGTCATCATCCATGACATGATCTTTAGGCAACATTTTTTTAATGTTGGGCATCAGAGAATTTAATTTTCTATTAAGATGGTCATCTTCGAAATCCAAATGATCACCTCCTAAATCATCATCATCATCATCAATCTCTTTACTGAGTTGTTCAAGTAAATCATCCCCGGCTTCGTCATTCACATTGTCGTATTTCTCCTCATTTCTTGCTATTTTTGGAGCCGGTTTGTTTGGAACTGCGCTGGTTCGGTTGGGCAGAGATGCATTTAGAATCGGTCTTCCGTCGCTTTGTAAAGGAATCTGCGCAAAACCAGGTGGAACGACTAAATCCGAATAATTAAATACTTTTCCTTCCTTTGTTGCTTTTATAGCGTCTTCAAATTGCTTTTTGAATGGCGTGAATAAATAAATGGTAGAAAACAGATTAAAATACCTTAAGCTGCCTTTGGTATCGTCTTTTTTTGCTTGTGTCATTTTTAGCATTTGCCTCTTCCAATTTTTGAACAAATTCATTTTTTACTTGCATCAGTGAATCTAGTGTAGTTCTTGGTATATCGTGTGAAATTGGAATTTCAATAATTCCTGGCATATCGATTTGGGAAACTAAAAACAATGGTAAGATTGGTTTGAAAAAAAAATGTTTTGAGAATTACGATCCCCTAAGTCCAAATCATCCATTTTTAAAATTATAATCTTAATTTTTTTAAATTTTATTAATTTTAATCACTTAGAATTTAAAAAATTTTGCATTTAAGAATTAATTATTTAAAATTATTAAAATTTAATTTTAAATTAAAAGTAATTATGCAATTTTTTTACTGATTAATTTGTGAAATAATGATTAAATTTTAAATTAATAATTTTTTAGCTTATTTTTCAATAATTAGTTGAATTTATCAATTAATAATTAAATATTTGAAGTAAAAAAAGAAGACATTATTTTTGTCTTATCCTTTTTTGATATTTTCTCTTCTAGGAGATAAAAATAAATCTGAGCAAAATTTTGTTTATATTTTAATAGTTTTCATTTTGTTGATCGTCAAATGAATTATACAATTCTAGTTAAAATGATAAATGATGAAGTGAAGTGTAATTTATTAATACAATTAAATCATGTTTAACTCGTCAATTTTAGGGAACACTATTTGTAGAATTTGTACTTTTGAATAGAGAATGTCTAGATTACCTAATTTACGCTATTTCAGTAAGCTTATGAAATCTAACGTAAATGTTTGTCGGTAAAGATATGTAATTTAGCGAAAAAAAAACGTAAGCTTACATTAAAATACGTAACTTTTAGTAAAATCATTCCTAAATGCTTATGGCAAAAAAAATGAGAATTTTGGAAAGAAAAATTTAATATTGGCTTCTTATTTAATTTAATATTTGATTAATTTTATTAGGAAAAATTTAGTGTTGGCAATTATCAAAAATAGATTCAATTATCGACTAGCTTTTAATCGATTAATTTTTTCAGGATGACTCTAAAACTTCTAATTTATCTCGAAATTAAAAGTTAGGAATTAGCAAAAAATATTTTGTTTAAAAAAAAAGGTTTATTCAATTTATGGTATTTTTTATTTTGCTTTGAATCTTAAATTTTAAATCAATTTAAAAACCTATAAAAAATTAATCAATTTAATAATTGACTTAAAAAAATTAACCAATACAATATTCGACAAAAAAAATAAATCGAATCATAAATTTTGTCAATCGATTGGAGTCGATTACCAACACTAGAGAAATTTGAAAAATTTCAACATTTCTTACCATTTCTATTAAAGGAAGAAATTTGGACCGAAAATGCTATATGGGGGCCAATTTATTGTCACATTTTTTGACAGAGTACAAAACATTTTTAAGGAAATAAACTTTTTAAAAATTATTTTAAAACTTAAAATTTATTAAATTAAATCTTGCTTCTACTTTAAAATAAAAAAATTAATTAAAGATGTTAATTGTTCGCTTTGAATTTAATGATGAACCAAAGAGCATACTAAGCATCCAACTTTGTTCAACAAATCTTTTACACATCCAAGTGCTATTAAGTCATCAAACTGGTTTGAATTTCCCAATAAATCTTGTAAAGAAAGCAAAGCAAATCCATTAAGAGCTGGTAAATTTTGAACATTCAAGTCATTCAGCAAGAATCTAACTCGATCGATCAAAGCTGGCAAGTGAGCAGTATCCAATAAATTGATGTTGAGCAAAAGTGTATCAATGTCAACAATTGAGTCCAAATTGTTCAATAAATCAAGATGAACCAATGATGAAAGTAAGTGTTTTACTTGGGAAATTAAATCAGAGCTTAGTGATCCATGACTCAAGAGATTTTTCAACTCGTTGACAATGCTCAAATCGGCTGCCGAAAGAATGTCCAAATTTAGTTCGTTCAATAAAGCGTTCAATACTTCGCCTAGATTGTTCACATTGTTAAGGTTCAATTGAAAGACCAAATTGCGAAGTTCATTCAAAATTCCATTGTTCAACAAATTATCTAAATTGATATTGAGTAACGAATTCAAATTATCTAATGGAGATTCAACTGAGTGCTGATTTTTCAACAATTCCAACAAATTGTTGACAAGATGTAAGACATCATCATTAGGAAGAGTATTTGTCAATTTGACCAAATCCAAGATATCTCTCAATGGTGTAACAATGGCCAAATCTAAATCGCTCAATTGCCTCAAATCTAATGAATCCAAAACATTTCCCAAATTCAAAAGTCCGTCCAAGTCGAGTAAATTTGACAAGTCCAATCCAACAACAGAATCCAAAAGACCATCTACTCCTCCCAATAGATTGCCCAACAAATTGCCAGATCCTTGAACTGATACTGATCCTGAGCCACTTCCAGATCCAGACAATAAACCACCGAGTAGTCCTGATTGCGATCCAGATGCACTTCCACTTGCAGAGCCCGACAACAAACCACCCAATAATCCATTTGATCTAGATCTTGATCCTCTGTGATTTAATACCAAACCAGTACTTTGGCCAATAACACCAATGCACACTATGAAACTGATCAATTGAGCTAAATTTCTCATTCTTGTTCAACTGTAGTCTTTTTTTTCTCTTGTTTTAGTTTAATGTTTTATTGAAAATAAAATTTTTTCATTTATTTATACCAGTCTTGATTACATAAAATTTGGCACCATTTTTTTGTGAACAATGGTCGAATAACTTGAATTCAAATTATCTTAACAATGTTTTCCTTTGTCTACCAGCCCAACTTGCACAGAATATGATTTAAAATTTTAATTTATATTGTGAATAGAAAAAATTGATGAATAGAAGTGAGACATTTTGAAAACTTTGAAGCATATTTTTGTTTTTTTGATTTTTTGTCTGTTATTTTTTTTGATTATTTTACAATAAAAAATTTCATTAAGATTATTTTGATCTGTTGAATTCAATTTCAAACATCATATTGCATCGTTAGCCTAGCGATCAATTTCTCTGTACAGCAGTTTACAGGCATTGTGAATTCTGGTACAAAAAACAAAAACAAAATAAAAAAAATTCCAAATCTTTTTCTGAAGGATCAAAACATGTTATGTTATTTGTAGCAATTGAAATATCCACCAATATACTGATTCTGTTTAATTCTCTAAAATTGAGAAAATTGTGAATTTTAGTACAAAAAATAAAATATATGAAACACCAGAACTTTAATTAGGACCGACCAAAACATATTTTTTAAATTGAAGCAACTGATTCATCCTCTCTACCACCACTTAAAGCTGAGTTGTATTTTTTAATATAATATATTATCCCAAATTAAATATTTTTTTGAGTTTAGCAGATTTATAAAGAATCATTATATTTGTGGTACAAATGATATTTCAGTTGCTACAATTTACAGAACATGTTTTGATTCTTCAGAAATTAAGATTTGGAATTTTTAATTTTTTGCTTTTTCTTACTAAATTTCACAATGTCCAGTTTACACTACTACAATTTATACTACTCCTACATCTCTTACAGAAAATATCAAAGAATTCAAATATCAATTATTTATTGTCATTTAAAAAAATTATTTTGGAAAACCTTTGTTTTTTCAGAATTATAATAACCATCGTTATAACTCTCTAATTTGCGTTTCATTGATTTTTAGTAAAATTAAAAATTGATTAAAATATATAAATAGATTGTTCATTTTAATAAATTAAAAATTTTGAAAAGATTATTAAAAAATAAAGGTCGTAGTTTAATTAAAAAAATTTTTCTATTAATAAATAAAAAAAGACCATATGGAGTTATTTTATTTATTATGGTTTTAATTTCTGACAAAAAATATTGACTTAAAAGATTATCTCTATCAAATATTTTTTTATCTTAAATATTCAAATACTTTAATTACAAAATTTCTTAATGAAAATATGTTTATCGAGGAATTATTTATAATTGTAGTAAATTTTTTTTAACATCAACTTCCATTTTATCAGCATTTTCAAAATCAATAACTTTTTTTTTGCAAAATACTCCATTATTAAATTTGGTTTCTATTAAATTTGTTTAATTTACTCCAAAAATTTAATTAAATTCATTTCAAAATAAGTTAATAAATCAAAATTGAATGTATAACAAGTTATTTTTTTTGACTCAATTGTATTTTATAATTTCTATAATTGTTTGCATTCTCAATAGTTTAATTAGTTTTAAAATTTTTAGATATTTTCCAGAAATTATTTTATTCATCAATCACTTAATTTTTTTGAGCCAATTAATAAGAAATTGCATATTTTATTTGTTATTTTTATTTTTTTTTGGATATGAATTGGATACTTTCTAATATTGAATAACGGTTAAATGCAATTTTTTTAGATATCGAATATTTTTCAAAATAAATTGTGTTTCTATTTCTTATTTAATTTTAATTAACAAACTTATTTTGAAATTTATTCATCTTTAACAAATTCGTTGATTGTATCAGGTAATTTTTGATTTCGTGTTTCAGGCATAAAAATAATAAACAAAATGACAGCTCCTGAAGAAATTGACCCGTAAATTAAAAATGGCAACGGGTACCAAAATATCTCTCCCTTAGAAGTAAAATTTATTTTAGCTCGCTTATGCAACAAGGCTTACCAAAAGCTGTATATTTGGTGAAATTATGGTGCCAATTCTGGAAAATGTTTGACAAATTGCAAGTGAAGAATTTCTAATGACAGTTGGATGGGATTCAGCCGTGATAATATAAATTGTATTGTAAGAGAAAGAAATGGCAAACTTACTCACTAAAGTGAGTCCTGTGACTATAAGTCCCAGATTTTTTGGTATAAAAAGAACTGATATAAAACAAATGCCGGTTGTTGCCATCATCAATGAATAGGGAATTTTTCTACCAAATCTTTCAAGCACAAAATGAGATGTCAAAATGGCCACTAGCTCTACCAAAGCCGAAAGACCAAAATTCAAATAGGGGTCACCTGCCAAATCACTTGTATTATAACTAATACCATAATAAACAAATGTATTTGCTAGCCAATTGAACAAAATAACTGTAGAACGAATAAACAATTTTTTCGATTTGAATATTATTTTTAAAGTTTGCATCATGGTATACTTTCAAAAAATATATAAATGTTTAATTTAAATTATTTTAACCAAAGTTGTCTAAAAGTCCCAAAAAAAGTCCAAGTCCTGACTTTAAATTTTTTTTTTTTTTTAAAAACTCTTAGTCGAAATTTTTTTTTAAATTTGCTAGATCAGGCTTCATTTCAAAAAAATTATATACTTTTGGGTTGTCTAATTCAAATAGATTTATCATATATCAGAATTTTCTTGCAATTTTAGCATAAAAGTCTTCATAATTCTTCTTCAGTATTCAAAATTTTAAAGCCGGGACTTGGACTTAAAAAGAAAAAAATGGACTTGGACTTGACTTGAGACTTGTGACTTTTAAGCAACTCTGATTTTACCCTAAGTTTACATGCTTTTCTTCAGTATCCATATCAGAGTCTTGAATTGATGTTAAATCATCTGTCTCACTTGACAGATAAAAACTTTTCTTGTTTGATTTGGCGATTCTTCGAAAAATAGCATATGCCTCTTTGTTTTTATTTTTGGTCATCAGCCATCGCGGCGACTCAGGAACTACCCTGAAAGAATAAAATAATAGAAAAATCACTCAACTAATTTAGATTTTTTTGTACCAAAAATATAAAGCAATAAAAGTCAAAATTGCAGCAATACAGCCATACATGGTTTTGTAATCACGGATAAAATAAACCAAAATGAGAACAACAAATTCACCAATTATATAAAGATAGTAGATGGTATTTGCCGCGGCTACTCTTTTACTGGGACCAACAATTTCAATTGCTTGTTAAAAATTAATTAAATAAATCAGTCAAATAATAATTATATTTTTTTACCAATAACCACAGCAGTTGCATACACATTGGCTGCAATTCCAATCAGCAACCTTAGAACTCCGAACAAAATTTCTCTAAAATTTTGGTTCCCAAAATTGTGGCTCATAACAAAAAATAGTCCAACATTTAAAATCGCATTGGATACAACAAACAAATAGGCAGTTTTCTTTCGACCTAATCTTTGGAAATAATTTATTTTTGAGTAAATATTTTACCTGTAATTATTTATACTTGTCTGAAAGAATACCACTGAGCAAAACTCCATAGCTGCCAGAAAAATATAAAGTCGAAAAAAGACTTCTTTTGGGCGCATTGTCACACACTAAATTCCACTTAAAAAAAATAATTAAAAAATATCTAAAAATTTAAAAATTGATTCTTACATCACTGGTCAGAGTGCTCTCAAAGTATTTTTTTGAATAGACCCACTTGTCACATTTGATTAGCGTTGAATTGGAACTATTTTGATTGAAAGCTTTCAGGTTGCAATAGTCATACTCGTTTTTGAACGAGCCAGATTTGGATTTTGGTATGTACTTGTCAATAAGATGCTTATGATATTCACTTTGGATCTCGTAGGTATCGTTTTCGTAGTTGGGAATTTTGCATCTTTAATTAAATGAAAAGTTTCCATGCTAAGAAAAACTTAAAAAATAAACCTATGATTTGGTGTGGCACCATAAAAAGAAAAACTATACGCGACTAAAGCAGGCTCAAATGCCAGAATTCCAACCAAAATGAATACAAACAGTTGATAAGGCCCAAACTCGCCAATTTGCTTAAAAATTTCTTCAGTTTGTTTATTAAGCCGACTCATCTATAATTAAATTAGTTTTTTTTTTAAATATAAAAAATAAAGACTTAAATTTTTGCTTTTTAAATTTCAAAAGCAAATACTTTCCCAAAATTATCAAAATGAGAAAATAATAAAATTTATGCTTATGCTTTTAATTTAACAATGTTTTTTAGTTCTTGAATTGTTAATTTACCTATTTGCTCATCTTGACATAAAGATCATGTTCTATAATTTAATAAATTTTTATTTTTTAAAATTCTATTACATGTAGTATTTTTATTTTAAGTAAGCAATTAAATGACAAGAGATAGACTAAATTTCCAAGTTAGACGAGGTGACTCAACAATTAAAATAAAAATCTATTTAATTTCACGTGGATTTATAATGCTCGATTTTTGTAAAAAATATCGTTTTCAAAAAATTCTGAATACATTTAAAATTTAAATATCGCATTAAATTAGCCAGTTAAAAAAAAAAAACTCGTGTAATCCTTATTTAAAACTATAAACATTAACATGAATTGGCAACTATGCAAAAAAAAAACGCTATTTCAAATTATTATGTGCCATTTGTGAACATTCTTTATGATATTTTTTTAATGAATTAAATCATTTAAAATTTAATGAGCTTGAAAAGCCTAAGTAAATATCAAATTATGATCAAAATTGTTCAAGCATAATTTTTAATTAAAAATAAACTTAAATGAGAAAATTTATGCAAATAAAACAAAATTTAATATCCTTCAAAAATAATAAAAAAAGTCATAAATTCAAACCCTAAATTTAGTTAATTAAAAATTTGTAATTTATTTTCTTTAATTTCTAATTCCAATTGTATTCAAAAGAAAATGATCATTATTGAAAAAATGATTGAATCCTAAACTTAAAATCGTAATTGATAATTACATTTTTTTAGAAATATAAAAAGTTACTAATGTTGATTTAAAAGTAAAATCAGAAAAAGACATTAGGCAGAAATTAAAATAACATTAATTGAAAAGATAAAATAAAAACGAATTTGGAACAAATATTAAAAGGGGTCCAGTTCGATGCCAAAATTGTTAAGATATTGATTTAGAAAAAGATCAAATTAAAAAATGAAAATCAACAAAAAATTTTTAATCTTTTATTCAAAATAATTTTAATTTGATTCCAAATTTTATCAAAATTGTAAACATATAATTATTTCAATAAGTTGCTGAATAATATTGTATATATTATTTCAATTTAATTTTCTGTATTAAAAAGCAAATATTGTTTAATAATTAAATTCTCGTATCTTAGATTAAATTTATACTATTCCAATTTCAATTTTAATTTCATTTTTGTCTACTTGACAATGAGGCTAGACACTATGGGCAAAAAGTTTTGAAAAAATTAATTTTGTTAATGTTAAAATTTAAATTAAAAAAAAAACTGGCTCCGAGATAACTTAATACAGTGGTGATTTGATAACAGTATTTTACGAAAAATTAGGTAAAATACCGTAAATTAACCAAATTTTACCACATTTTACGTAAATTAACGTAAAATCCGAAAAGTGAAAAAGAGATATTTTACGAAAAATTACGTAAATTTTCAGGATTTTGAGATAATTTTGGTAAAATTTGGTACAATTCAAAACGGCCAATTTCAAAATTCTAAATTTTTGAATAAATGTTATTTTTTTCCAATAATTGAAAATTTAAGAAAGTTTTTTTTTCATATATTGGTTAGAAAAATACTTATTTTTAAATTGTTTAATATACATCTATTCCCAAAAAAGTACAGAATTTGAAAATCAATACAATAGACTACTAAAATTTTATCATAAAATCTTTAATAAGCAAGCCAAAACATCAATTTTTGGTTAAATAATTAAAATTCTACTCAATTAAATATACGAAATAATTGCTTTACTTTAAACATTACTTTAATTATACCGCGGAAAGTCGAAAATTTAAAACCATAATTAAAGACAGTAACTAATATGGGCTTTTTTTAATAAAATATTTTTTTATTATTAAATTATAAATCTTTTTTTTAACAATCTTTCAAAATTTTAATTTTATTAAAATGAAAAATTTTTGTTTTATATTTTAATCAATTTTTTAAATTTTCATAAAATTAATCTAACGCAAAAAGTTTAAACGAGTGTTATTGCTATTCTAATAAACATGAAAATGAATAAATGGTAATTGAATTTTTTGATGTACTTTAATAATCATTATTAATCTGTAATAAAAACTTTCAAATGTTTAAAGATAAAAGATAAAATAGTTTTAATTTAAATTAAAGCATTGATCTTTTAAGTCATTTAAAGCTTTGTTATGAATTGAAGAAAAACTGAAGTTGACTTTCGGCTTTATTTAAGCAAAAATTAATCTTCCAAGTCATTATTTTTGTAAGAGATGTTTGACATTGAATTTAACAGATCAAAATAATCTCAATGAATTTTTTTATTGTAAAATAATCAAAAAAAATAACAGACAAAAAATTAAAAAAACAAAAATATGCTTCAAAGTTTTAAAAATGTCTCACTTCTATTCATCAATTTTTTCTATTCACATTATAAATTAAAATTTTAAATCATATTCTGTGCAAGTTGGGCTGATAGACAAAGGAAAACATTGTTAAGATAAATTGAATTCAAGTTATTCGACCATTATTCACAAAAAAATGGTGCCAAATTTTATGTAATCAAGACTGGTATAAATAAATGAAAAAATTTTATTTTCAATAAAACATTAAACTAAAACAAGAGAAAAAAAAGACTACAGTTGAACAAGAATGAGAAATTTAGCTCAGTTGATTAGTTTCATAGTGTGCATTGGTGTTATTGGCCAAAGTACTGGTTTGGTATTAAATCACAGAGGATCAAGATCTAGATCAAATGGATTATTGGGTGGTTCTCGGTGGTTTATTGTCTGGATCTGGAAGTGGCTCAGGATCAGTATCAGTTCAAGGATCTGGCAATTTGTTGGGCAATCTATTGGGAGGAGTAGATGGTCTTTTGGATTCTGTTGTTGGATTGGACTTGTCAAATTTACTCGACTTAGACGGACTTTTGAATTTGGGAAATGTTTTGGATTCATTAGATTTGACACAATTGAGCGATTTAGATTTGGCCATTGTTACACCATTGAGAGATATCTTGGATTTGGTCAAATTGACAAATACTCTTCCTAATGATGATATCTTACATCTTGTCAACAATTTTGTTGGCGGAGCTGTAAGCTTAGGCTGACTATACTCCCTGGTCATATTGGACCTTTCATACTAGTTATAATTTGTTACTAGTCTTGTTGCTAGAATTAGATTTAAACTAAACTCGGAGTTACTAGGCTGTATTTATAACTAGTATGAAAGGTCCAATATGACCAGGGAGTATAGTCAGCCTAAGCTTACAGCTCCGCCAACAAAATTGTTGACAAGATGTAACTAGTCAAGATGTTACAGCTCCGCCAACAATTTGTTGGAATTGTTGAAAAATCAGCACTCAGTTGAATCTCCATTAGATAATTTGAATTCGTTACTCAATATCAATTTAGATAATTTGTTGAACAATGGAATTTTGAATGAACTTCGCAATTTGGTCTTTCAATTGAACCTTAACAATGTGAACAATCTAGGCGAAGTATTGAGCGCTTTATTGAACGAACTAAATTTGGACATTCTTTCGGCAGCCGATTTGAGCATTGTCAACGAGTTGAAAAATCTCTTGAGTCATGGATCACTAAGCTCTGATTTAATTTCCCAAGTAAAACACTTACTTTCATCATTGGTTCATCTTGATTTATTGAACAATTTGGACTCAATTGTTGACATTGATACACTTTTGCTCAACATCAATTTATTGGATACTGCTCACTTGCCAGCTTTGATCGATCGAGTTAGATTCTTGCTGAATGACTTGAATGTTCAAAATTTACCAGCTCTTAATGGATTTGCTTTGCTTTCTTTACAAGATTTATTGGGAAATTCAAACCAGTTTGATGACTTAATAGCACTTGGATGTGTAAAAGATTTGTTGAACAAAGTTGGATGCTTAGTATGCTCTTTGGTTCATCATTAAATTCAAAGCGAACAATTAACATCTTTAATTTTTTTATTTTTAAGAAGAAGCAAGATTTAATTTAATAAATTTTAAGTTTTAAAATAATTTTTAATATTCTCAAACTAAAATTGCCCTTTCAGTTAAGATTTTCTTCTTAAAATATAAATTTTCAAAATACACTTGAACCTCTGGATAAATAGAAAAAATTACACTTTGAAAAAAATCTTAAATTGACCAATAATTTTTTTTAAATATTTTATTTTAATTAGAAAAATAAAAAAAAGTTAAGGTAATAAAATTGAAAATTAAATTTTTTTAAGTAATTAAAAATAATTCTAATATTTGTATCAAAAGTTTGTAAGACTACAATGTTAAGAACACAAGTCTGCTTTGATGATTCACAAGGTTCTATTATCATCTACATAAACAGAGCTGTGTTCTTGACAGTCTAGTCTGAGTTACTGCAAACACATTCACCAACAGGATAATCAACGAACTCCCTGCCCTTCCAGTTAGAGTGACAGACGCCGACTCGGTCAACAAGTTCAAGAACGGATACGATGCCTTCCGGTCTAGTCAACAATCCTGAAGATGAACATTTATTTATAAAATTTTTATTTTACAGTTTTTTACATCGAGAATCTTAACTCTTATTTCGACCAAAAAATTTAAACAGGATTTTTTTTTTCAGTACTTTTCTATGTGTTATGTGCAAGGAGCTACCATAGGTGACCTCGTAGTAGGTCACCTTCGCAAGCTAGTCTTGCTGTAGCTTTTATATATATATATATATATTATTATTATTTTTATTATTATTATTATTATTATTATTATTATTATTATTATTATTATTATTATTATTATTATTATTATTATTATTATTATTATTATATAGTGACATGTCACTTAAGTCGGGCATTTACGTTATTTGTCTAAATTTAATAGGCAATTTAATGGAATTCAATTTAATGAATTTAATGGACACCGGCACATGTTTTTTTTGCAAAATATACAAGTGTAGATGAATTTCTGGTTAAAAAATTTGAAAAATAAATAAAAAAATTAAAATATGACTCCGAACATTTTGTACAGAATTTTCTCTGGTTTTAGAATCTGAAATAAAAAAAATGGGGTAAATGGTGTTTTGAGGACTAGTTTCGTTTATATTAAAAAATGACACTTTTTTGTTGGTTTTTCTTGTAGTTAAACATGAACGAAGCCAAATTTAGACTTGATTATCTTTTATTTGAAATCATGCTTATCATAAATTGTGAAAATTAGCTTATTACTTGATCTCAACAAAGAAAAACTACCAAAAATTTTCCAAAAATAGAGAAAATGGGCCAAAAAAAGTCGGTGACTTGCAAAGATGGCAAATTATAGGTCTCTGTCTCTATCTATAGGTTTGAAAGATCAAATTAAAACTGAAAGAGAAATAGCTGAGTTAGTTGGAGGTTCGCAAAAATGCGTAAATACAACTAAGCGGAATTTCCAAGCGACATCTAGGGTGAACAACTTTGAAAACTGCGGGAAGACGTACAAAACTATCTAATCGTGATGTATCGTTTATTTCTAGATTAGTCCGAAAAGACCCAACAACAAGCTACAGTGAATTCTCGATTATCGAGACCCATGATTATCGAGACTCGAGACTTTTTATATAAATTTTTGTTTCCCGAATTTTTTAAATCCTTTTACACGTAAAAAAAAATTGATTCGAGTCTCGATAATTTTTTTATTATCGAGACTATATTTTATAATAAAACTGAGACTTTTAATGTAAAGTTTGCTTAATTTTCGAGACCTAAATAATGTCTTATTGAATATTTTTTCAAATGTCAATTTTCTATGTGTCAATTATATGTTATATAGAAAAATTGATAATTAAAAGCACCATTTTTATTTCTTTTATTCTTTGGTATTAAATTGCTCTTTTAGTAGACAATGCTGGTAGTCACAATCTTTCTGCTGAATTTGTAAAAAAGCTTACACATATAAAAGTTGTTTATTTAGCCCCAAATTGTACATCTGTAATTCAACCATGTGATGCAGGCATTATAAAATCGCAATAAACTAATTAACTAATTAACCCATTCTTCAATTCTGAAAGCTATGAAAGTGATTTAGATCACCTTGCTGCGATAAAAATCAGATTGGATAGCTTGAAAGAAACAAACAAATCTCAAAAATTGATAACTTCATTTTTTAATTTTGAATCTAAATGATATTAATTTGTATAATAAACTTTTAATTTTTTATTATTTTTTAAATAATATTTTTATATAAAAATTTTCGAGACTTTTATTTAAAATTGAAAAAGTCTCGAATATCGAATAAAGAGACAAAATTATCGAGACTAATATTTTTGTTTCCCAAACGAGTCTCGATAATCGAGAATTCACTGTATAGACAAATCGCAGCAGACTTTAAATCGAAATTAAAGGAACATAATATAAGTAGAGAAACGGTCCGAAGATTTCTTGCAAAGAAAGGTATTGAGTCTTATTTCGCCGTAAAAATCCGCTTCTAACTGTCAGCGATAGAACAAAGCGGTACAAGTGGTGTAAAGAAAGACGTAATTGGACCGTCATCAACGCAATGAGTCGAACTTTGAAATCCTAAATAGGAAATTAAGAGTCTTTGTCAAAAGATTCAAAAATGAAAAATATCACCCTAAG
The DNA here is from genome assembly GCA_010279815.1 of Brachionus plicatilis. NCBI lineage: Eukaryota > Metazoa > Rotifera > Eurotatoria > Ploima > Brachionidae > Brachionus > Brachionus plicatilis. Next base: position 125,419 of record QEOQ01000253.1, on the reverse strand, counting down.
TTTTGTGTCCCAAAAGACTCAGTCGGTATATCGGGATGGGGTGAGGTGAGGTAGAAAAAAACATAAAAATAGAGAAAAAACAAAGAGAAAAAAACATTAACTATAAAAAATCAAAAAGAGATAAAACATAAATTATAAAAAAAAACTTAAATAGCTAAAATGAGACAAAAATTAGATTTAATCTAATTCAAGAATGGTTTAAAGAAATATTTAAAACTCTCCAATTTGAAAAATTTATCAGTTTTTTAGAAAAATTAATTTTAATTTTTGAACTCATAATGATAAAAAAATGTGTTAAAATACTTTTAATTTTACGTGAAAAAGTTTATTCGTCTATTTGCGCAAAGGATTTGAATTTTTGGTTTGTATCTTTAATTTTATATTGATTACATGTTTTTTTTTAAACTAAAACTATTTTATTAAACTAAAATTATTAAAAAAAATAGGATTTTGAATTTAAGTACTGTATAAGGATTCTGAGAGGCAGAAGTCAAATTTTTTTTCCAAAATTTTTAAAAAATGGTTTTTGGGGGGTTTTTAGGTACGTATAATTCGAATTTGGGGTCGAAAATCGACTCTGGGGATAGTGTGAACGTTTTGAATTAGCGGAAACTTACTTGATCTACTTTAATTTTAAATTTTGCAAGATCAAATTATCAAATTTATTACAACTTTATATTTTATATTTTTATTCGTTAAAAATATTTGATAAATGGATTTATTTTAATTTTTTTTTGGTTCATCTGTATTTTGAAAGAATATTTTTTTACTGAAATTTTTGTCAAAGTTATTCTAAAAAAATTTTAAAATTTCATAATTCCTGAAATGTGTCTTATACTTTGTCAAATAATATGACAAGAAAACACAATGTAATTAGATAAAATGACTAACTGAAAATTATAATTGTTTTATAATTAATTTTATAAAAAATAAAGAATCTTATATTTAGAAAATTTTTAACTATATTAAAACATTTAAGTTTAAACATTTTAAGTGTTAAATTTTTCATATTTAACAAATAATAAATAATGTTTAAGCTAAGTTAATTCTCTTTTTTTAATTTTTATTTACTTCTATTTATTTGAAAGTAAATTTTAAAAATTTCAAATATGTTTTTCCGTAATTTTTTTGTAACGCATTTGTTTGTAAATTTAATTTTTAGTTTATATTTTTTTAAATATAATTCCAAAATTTAAGTTCATAAACAATTAGCAAGTTTTTTTTGTTTGATATACAAGATTAAATTTTAATAAAAATTTTTTTGATTGAATATTTTTAAAATTTGAAAAAAATCACACTTTAATTTTAATTCAGTTTTGCAAATGATGAAAAAATTTACTTTTATATTAATACTTGTTATTTTTTATATGCTAAGCCTTTCATCTTACAGTTTAGGTAGAAAATTGAAAATTTTTCTTTTCAAAATTTTAATTGTCTTTTTAGCAAGAGAAATAAGCTCATTAAGACAATTAGTGCACCAACGATTGCAGAAAGCAAATCGACAATTGGCCGAAGTCAAAAATCCCTTAGTTAAAGCCCTGAATTACAATCTTGCTCAAAGTTATATTTTGTAATTTATTTGTGTTAAGTTTATTAATCGAATTTTCAGAATCCATCTTAGGTCTTCATCCGGAAACAATTGGCGTGTTGGATGATCTACCAAAAAAACTACTCACCTCATCTCCTAATTTGATTGAATATGAAAAAAAGATTCACAATAGAGATTTCCATCCGGAATCAATTACTAGCCTTAACTTTCGAAATAAACCCGAAAGTCATATTCTTCAGCATCAAAATTACCAGGCACCAACTAGATCCACCCCATTCCCTCCATACATGCCAAACACATCGACCAAGTCTTATTTGAGTCCATTAGCTTCCACAGCAAGTACACTCTTAGAACCAAGCAATCAAAACGCGAATTACTATCAAAATCATGCGCCTCAGCCACCATATTTTGCTCAGCGAGTGCCAAGTTTTGACAGGATTTCAATTCAAAATAATCCTGTAGCTGAAAAAATAGACAGAAATGATCAGAGTTATGGTGTTCAAAATCAATTAAATAGCTTTAATTATCAAGAACCGATATCATATTTAGCCCAAATGCAACATAAATCAATAAGTCCATTTATGCCCAATGCTGACCAATCTTATGGGAATTTTTTTTCAAGAAATGCTTATCCATATTTTGAGAATCAAGGATATTTCGACACATTTGGACAATCGAATCCTCAAAATCAATTTTTGTTAAGCCAGCGAAGTCAATTGGAAAAATTTCAATCACGAAAGCGCAATCCGAATCATCAACTATTTAATTTGAGAGAAAAAGAAAAAGACAATCTGAAGCAAAGCTTGTCCGATATTGCCAACAGAGGACAACGTTTCATGAAGGCCAAAGTATTTAAATTTGAAAATTCCACAAATTCAGAAGAATCTGAACTGTCAGACACTATTGGAGCTACTATAGTCCCACCACGTTCTAAACCCATAAGAAGAATAAAAAAAATCAAAACCACCACTGCTGAACCTGAAGATTATGAGGTTTTTTTGGTTGAAGTAACTGCAAAACCACAAGAGACCACTGATGAACCACTTCTAGAAGAAAACTCAAATGAAAATTTAGCTGACAACAGTGAAACTGCTGAAAATCAAAAAGTTAGTGAAATTGATACCACAACAACAAATACCACCCCCAAAACTACCACTACTTCATCTTCAACTACCAGCCCAACTACAACAGCTACTACAACTACAACTACCACAACCACCACAACTACCACAACCACCACAACTACCACAACTACTACAACTACACCAATTGCTACAACAAAACCAACGCCCACTTCAACGAAAAATACAATAATTAAAACAAAGAATTCAACAAAAATAATTAGTGATACCTCAACAGTCGTTGATTCTAGTGCCGAACATTTTGGTACCAAAGAAGAAAACAGTACAAAAAATAATAAATTGAAAAATTTTAGATTAAGAGAACTTCTAAAGAATAATGCAGATTTTGATCGGCTCCTAGATGATCCAGAATTTTTGGACGAACTGATTAAAAATTATAGGTATTTGTATGAAATTTGAAAAATTTCCACTCATGATAATTTCAAATTTTTAAATTGAATTTTAGTTTTGTTAAAGTTTTATTTTTGTTATTTTAATAAATTACTTGTTAAAATTTTATTTTGATGTATGATTTTATTTTTACTACCAAATTCTTATTTTAAAAAATGAATTTTAACCTTATATGAATTGGCTTGTATCAGCATTGGATTTAGAAAACTTATTAATCAGTAAAAGAAATATAAGGGTCCAAAGATCATAAAGATTGTTTATATATGAAGCATTGACAAGTCTCTAAATTCATGTAAAGAGTTGTAATAAAATTCAAAACAATCTGAAAATGTTTTTGGCTTTATTTAAATAAAAATGAATTTTTCAGATAAATAATTTTTGTAAAAGATGTTTGAAATTGAATTCAACAGATCAAAATAATCTCAATGAATTTTTTTATTGTAAAATAATCAAAAAAAATAACAGACAGAAAATTAAAAAAACAAAAATATGCTTCAAAGTTTTCAAAATGTCTCACTTCTATTCATCAATTTTTTCTATTCACATTATAAATTAAAATTTTAAATCATATTCTGTGCAAGTTGGGCTGGTAGACAAAGGAAAACATTGTTAAGATAATTTGAATTTAAGTTATTCGACCATTATTCACATAAAAATGGTGCCAAATTTTATGTAATCAAGACTGGTATAAATAAATGAAAAAATTTTATTTCCAATAAAACATTAAACTAAAACAAGAAGAGAAAAAAAGACTACAGTTGAACAAGAATGAGAAATTTAGCTCAGTTGATTAGTTTCATAGTGTGCATTGGTGTTATTGGCCAAAGTACTGGTTTGGTATTAAATCACAGAGGATCAAGATCTAGATCAAATGGATTATTGGGTGGTTTGTTGTCGGGCTCTGCAAGTGGAAGTGCATCTGGATCGCAATCAGGACTACTCGGTGGTTTATTGTCTGGATCTGGAAGTGGCTCAGGATCAGTATCAGTTCAAGGATCTGGCAATTTGTTGGGCAATCTATTGGGAGGAGTAGATGGTCTTTTGGATTCTGTTGTCGGATTGGACTTGTCCAATTTACTCGACTTGGACGGACTTTTGAATTTGGGAAATGTTTTGGATTCATTAGATTTGAGACAATTGAGCGATTTAGATTTGGCCATTGTTACACCATTGAGAGATATCTTGGATTTGGTCAAATTGACAAATACTCTTCCTAATGATGATATCTTACATCTTGTCAACAATTTGTTGGAATTGTTGAAAAGCAGCACTCAGTTGAATCTCCATTAGATAATTTGAATTCGTTACTCAATATCAATTTAGATCATTTGTTGAACAATGGAATTTTGAATGAACTTCGCAATTTGGTCTTTCAATTGAACCTTAACAATGTGAACAATCTAGGCGAAGTATTGAGCGCTTTATTGAACGAACTAAATTTGGACATTCTTTCGGCAGCCGATTTGAGCATTGTCAACGAGTTGAAAAATCTCTTGAGTCATGGATCACTAAGCTCTGATTTAATTCCCCAAGTAAAACACTTACTTTCATCATTGGTTCATCTTGATTTATTGAACAATTTGGACTCAATTGTTGACATTGATACACTTTTGCTCAACATCAATTTATTGGATACTGCTCACTTGCCAGCTTTGATCGATCGAGTTAGATTCTTGCTGAATGACTTGAATGTTCAAAATTTACCAGCTCTTAATGGATTTGCTTTGCTTTCTTTACAAGATTTATTGGGAAATTCAAACCAGTTTGATGACTTAATAGCACTTGGATGTGTAAAAGATTTGTTGAACAAAGTTGGATGCTTAGTATGCTCTTTGGTTCATCATTAAATTCAAAGCGAACAATTGATATCTTTAATTTTTTTTTTATTTTTAGGAAGAAACAAGATTTAATTTAATAAAATATTTTAAGCTTTAAAATAATTTTTAAAAAGTTTATTTCCTTAAATATGTTTTGTACTCTGTCAAAAAATGTGGCAAATTGACACTCATTTAACCAATATTCTTCCTTAAATTTAAATTGATTTAAAGCTTAAGTTAAGCTTTAAAATAATTTTTAATATTCTCAAACTAAAATTGCCTTTTCAGTAATTTTCAAAATACATTTGAACCTCCTGGTAAATAGGAAAAAATTCCTGTGGAAAAAATTACACCTTGAAAGAAATCTTTAAATGACCAATAATTTTTTAAATATTTTATTTTAATTAGAAAAAGAAAAAAAAAGTTAAGGTATTAAAGTTGAACATTAAATTTTCTTTTTTAAGGAATTAAATTAATTCTATTATTTGTATCAATTTTTAGTAATTTATCATTTGTTTTTTGCAATTTTTTAAAGTCTCAAAAGTACAAGCCTATTTTATTTAATTCATTTATAGCAAGATCGTTAAATGGACTCAAATATTAGATATTTAAGTATAAAAAAATTTAGAATATTTTTGAAAAGAAATCTATCTAATTATTTATTTGATTTTGCAATAATTCATAATAATAATTATAAGGAATCATCCAATTATAATATTTAGAGTTGATAAATTTCCACTAGATTTTTTTCAGTGGAATTTTTTCTTTCAATCGATACCAACAAAATTTCAGATTTACAAGATCCTTTTTTCAATTTATAAAATCATACCCGCGTCCGATGCTTTTAATCATCAACCATACGAATTTTTTTAGAAAAGCGGTTTTAGAAATGCGAGAACGATGAAGAGGATCATTTTAAAGAAATTGCGTCATTTGAGAAGAAACTAGATTTCGATATATTCGCCCATGTGTCAATCGATAGCAACTTGTACGTGCGTGGAATACTCTAAGAGGTAGAAATCATGGATCCAAAAACAAATAAAAAACAATCCAGTAGAACAACACTGTCACATAGAGATCGGAGAGCAGGGCATTGTGAATTTTGGAACAAAGAACAAAACAAAAAATTTTAAATGAAATAACTTTTTTACTATGAGTTTAAAAATTTTCTGCAAAAAATATCAGCTGATACAAACTTTGTCCACCCAAATTAAGTCTCTGCAAATCTGCATAGCACTAAATGCATTAGAAAATCATTAAAATTTAATTGCAGAGTTATTGCAGAGTCTTAATTTGGGTGGTAAAAAGTTTGTATCAGCTGATACATTTTGCAGAACAATTTTTAAACTGGGAGAGCAACAAGATGCAAATTAAAAAAGTGATTAGCTCAAAAGAAGCAATCGATAGAGTAAATGAAATGAAACATTTTTTTTAACTAAAAAAGATGATAATTCTAATGAAATTAATTTATTATTTTATATTGAAAATTTAACAATTGAAAATAACTTTACCACGCAAACATCTGTAACTGATTTTTTTGAAAAAAATTAACTTAGTGCTTTTTTCACAATTTAATTTTAATTAATTTTAATCAATAAAATTTAATTTTAATTTTCTTATCCCTGTCGTTTTATAAGGGAATTTCGATAAAAAGAATACCGAAATTTCGTTTGTTTCACCGAGGATTGACTTTAGCCTATTTAATTAACTTAAATTTAGCATTTTACAAATGGTAATACTTGATTTACTTTAGTTTAAGTTTTAGCAAAATTAAATTAATAAATTGATTTTTTCTTTATATTTTGTATTTTTATTCAATAAAAATATATGATAAATGGATTAATTGTAATTTTCTCATGTTGGTTCATCTCTATTTTGAAAGAATTTGGATAACGTCCTCATGATGTACTTGGTGAGTAAGACCTACTCTTTGCGGATTGAATTTAACACTTGTTCCCTAAAAACAAATAAAAAAATTGATTTAAAAAAAAATACAATGAATTTTTTGGTTTAAACAGATACTCACCCAAACCAAAGCATATTTGAAAGAGTCGACCATTGATCGATGAATAGAATGACACTTTGAAATTATTATTAAATCAAAAAATTTATATAACTAAAGAGCAATGTTCTTTTTTTCCTGAAATATTTGTCAGTTCTTTCATAAAAATTTGGAAAAATTTAGTCTTGTTAAGTTAAAAATTATAAATTTTGAAGTTTATTTAAACGTTTAGAGTATTTTTTTTCTTATTTTTTTTCATTTAAAATAGCTGATTTACAGGAGGATTTTACTTTATTTTACATAAAAAACATTAAAATTACTAAATAAAATTCACGATAAGAAAATAAGAATGGAAAAATCTGGAAAATTAAATTTTTTTTCTAGTTTAAATAACTTTTATACAACTAAAGCAAATGTCAATTTAAGTATAAATAATTTTAACAAAGATTAAAATGAAATTACGATAAAATCATTAAATCTTATGTTTTAAATTTAATGGTAAGCATTTTCACTCTATCTTCATTTTTTGTCTCATTAAATTAAAATAATTGTTTTTTTTCCAGAATTAATTACGAAATTATTGCAAAATACTCAGACAATTTGTCTCAATATACTCTAGAATGACTCTTTCCTATTCACATTTTTTGAATCTAAAATAGCGAAAGGAAAATATATTTTTTCAATTTTTTAATACAGACAAATACTCAATTAGAAAAGAACATTTTTCACTTCAAAAAACTTACCACTGCTTCAATTGATGCTCCATTTCTTAAAATAATTCCTTCGACTAAATCTGGTTTTTCTACACAAAATAAAATTAAAATAATTTCTTAATCTATTTATTCAGTCTTACGGCCTCGTTTTTTGGTAAACACTTTTATCAAGTTTAAATGTTCCCATATTTTTTCAACCAGATAATCAATGTTCAACCTCATATTGCAGCTATTTAAATAATTATATCATATTAAATTTTCCAATTTAATTTTGAATTACCTGATAACAACTGTATTTGGCATGCGGGCTAAACGATCCACTTCTTCGATTGAAATTTGATCAATTTTATTGTAGGCCTTTTGGACAAAAAAAATAATTTAAAATTAAACAAATTTTTTTCTATTACATATAAACATGGCATGTACATTCTATTTCCTACAACAACATCAATAAATTCATCTGCATTACAGTCTTCTCGAAATAGAACTTCTCCATTGTAGATTTCTACAAAAGTTCTAATAAGTTCAAATTAATTCCTAGTTTACTTTATTTTACTGTATTCGGATAAAATAGATTGAGCTAATTTTTCATCCATTTTGGTCAATGGAACCATTGAATTTATGGTTAGACCTCCTGTCTTTCTCTGTTTGAAATATATTTTGGGTTTTTTCTTATTTAAACGAATTCCCACAGCCTCCAGCTCTTGTTCTAAGAGCTTTTTCTGAATTTCGCCTTTAGTAGCATCCAACATCATCAAAACCATATCTGCAGTTCTAGCCACGGCAATTACTTGTCGACCACGACCTTTTCCTTGAGCAGCACCTTCAATAATACCAGGCAAATCGAGCAGTTGAATTTCAGCACCCTCATATCTAATTACACCCGGGACACAAGTCAAAGTTGTAAATTCATAGGCTTTGAAAATTATTAAGGCTTAAAAATTTAAATAAGATAAAAAAATTACCTGCTACTGCACTTTCAGTATTTGTTACTGTGCTTAAAAATGTTGATTTACCAACAGAAGGGAAACCAATTAGAGCGACGCGTGCATCTCCTGATTTCATTACATCAAAACCTTCTCCTTTACCGCCAGATTTTCCGGTAGGCTCCAATAGTTGGGCTCTGTACCTTGCTAGTTTAGCCTTTAACAAACCCAAGTGATATTCAGTAGCTTTTTAAAATTTTCTTTTTAGATTAATCAATTTCGAAAATAAATGAAAAAATATTTTTTTTACCCTTATTTTTTTGAGTTCGATTAATTTCATGCTCGATTTCAGAAATTCGCTCCAAAATACCCATTTTCACAAGGAATTAATTGAGTTTCGTCAGAAAAAATTTCAATATAAATCTTAATTTTAATTTATTAATTTCACTAATGTATAGAAATTGGTTAGTTTAAATTTTAAGTTTTTTTACTGAAAGTTTTGCATCATTCGACTTTTATGTAAAGAAAATCTTTTTGGTAATAAAGAATAATTTAGCATTGATTAAAATTTGTTAATTTTTAGCCGCTAAGTCTCTTTAAAAGTTGCTAAGTTTAATTCTGTTCAGAATCTGAATGATTATTTTTTAATGCTATAAAAATCATTTGTTTTTTTGATAAATTTTTAATTGTTAATAAAAATTTTATTTAAGGTTACAAGACCTTAAAATTTTGTCTAAAAAAATAGGAAAAATCGATTAATAATTTTTTAAAAAATATTAGTTATCAAAATTTTTATAGAAATTTTTTACTAAAAGATCAAAATATTATTTTCAGACATGATCAGTTAGTTCAATTTTTATTTTTACTAGTCACAAATTTTTTACAAGAAGAATCAATTATAGATTTTATCCTCTCAGTTTCAATTATTCAAAAAGAAATAACTATTCTTAATCTAAAATAAATTATATTTACATTGAAATAAGAGACTAGTAAAATATAAAGCTTTTGTTAGAAATAAAATTTAATTGCATTTCGTTGCATTATAAATTGATGGTGGATGTGAAAAGATATCAATTATTTTAAAAAATGAATCAAATTTTAAATTTATCAATCATTTTAGCCATATCAATAATTTTTGTTTCAGGTCAATTTTTAAATTGTTTAAAATTTTTATATTTTATATTTTAATTTTAATATTTAAGGCCAAAAGCCTGGTAGCTGCCCACCTCCACCTGATTTTGGAATATGTGTTGAAGCTTGCTCTCATGACTTCAGCTGTCCAGAAAACCTAAAATGCGTAAACAAGCTGTTTTATTGAGAAATTTTTTGGATTAATCCTAATTACTTAGTGTTCAAATGGATGCGGACATGTTTGCCAAGCACCAGTCTCAGATGAAATAGTGAAACCTATTGAAGAAATAAAATCATGCCCAGAATACGAACCAAATTTGGTTGGTCTGTGCGTCATTACAGAAAAAAGTTGTTGGGATGATTCAATGTGTCAGCCTAATCAAAAGTGTTGCAGAAAAGGTTGTGGTAGAGAATGTGTTGGTGAGTAGTTATTAATTCGCTAAATAAATTTTATAAATTAATTTGATACTTTTTTAGATGTCTAAAAAATATGATTAATTTTCTATTTTTTCTTCAAGATTATGAATTAAATCAAATATTTTGATTTAGAATAAAATGTTATATTAAAATAAAGTTTTTAAATATCATCAAAATCACACTAGAAATTTTCCTATGGACATAAGTAAAATTTTTGAATGTATTGAATCAATTTTAAAAAAGATTTCAAAAATTTAATTTGAACATTTGAAAATTTATTGAGCTGAAATAGCAATCTAATAAAATAAAATCAAAACTCGAAGAAAAACGAGAATTAAATAAAATATAATATGATACATTTGATACATTAATTATTTAAGTGTTAAGAATTATAAAAATGAATATTATTTTAATGGTTTTTTTATTTTCGTCACCTCTAAAAAAAATTTTTTGTAACCATGTAAAATTTATTTAAAAAACTTAATTTCAAAAAAAATAATAACTACTACTTATGGATCTTTGAGATACATTGCTCGACACCATGCTCATTTTGGATTAATATGCGGCATTCAAGACAACTTCTTGGAACTTCTGATGCAATTTTTGAATACATCTCTGAGATAATTTCTGTTGGATTTATTTTAAGTTCATTAATGCTTCTTAAATCTCTTTAAATTTTTTAATAAACTTTAATGTGGATATACACTACATTTAAGTTTTAATTACTTAAAAAGAAGATTTTTGAAAGCATTAATTTTTTTATTTTAATAATTTTATATTTTTTCAATTAAACTTTTATTAAAAATTAAATTCTGATATAAAAAATTTTATTTTTTATTCAATATTCTGTTATTTAATTTTGAAGCGATTTTCCTTAAAAACGGTTTCGCATCTCTAGCTATAATTGAATTCAAGAAAATTTGTAAAAATATTCATATTTTTTTTAAGTTTTAGGAAAGATCTCAAGCTGATTTAACTATAAATTTAAGTTATAACAAGATAAACCGTTTCAATAACTAATAACTTGTAACTCGAAATATTAAATGTTTAAAAATTTATCACATAAATCTAGAATAAAAGTTTTAATTTCTATAAATTAAAACCACAACTAGAAAAACTTTGAATCACAATTCAGTCTAATTCCAGCAGACTTTGTCAAATTATATTAAATGAAATCGATTTGATTTATGATTAATCATTAAAATGAAAACTAAATCTATGAAAAAAGTAAAATTATTAATTTATTTTAAAAGCGAAAGATTGATTAAATCTTTTTGAGAAAAAATAAACAAAATGAATTCGAAATTAAGGTTTATTTTCTTTTTCCTTTTATTATTGACCTTGGTCGAGTTTAATACAAGTAACCTTTGAATCAAAAATTTTCGAAAAAAAAGTGAAATTAATCAGTTAAAGGCCAGCAGTACAAGAACAATCTTTGTGGTCGAATAATGAATGGTAAGCCATGTAAACGTGACTCAGAATGCAATAGGGATTCAAAATGCGTATTAATTTATGAATTTCATAAAGTTCTTCTATTTCATATTTTTTAATATTTTTAAAGGTAAATGTTCGATGCGGCAATGTTTGTTTATCGAGCAGAAAAAAAATGGGACGACAGCTTTTAAATTAAAATTAACGGATAATATAATTTTTATTCATTCTAAATGTTTACACAATTTAATAAGCCTAAAATAAATTTTATTCTTCTCAGATATAAATATTGACATTTTTTCTTTATAAAATAGAATCATAAAATGATAAAAATTGCTTTTTTAACAATTATTTTAGCTTTATCCGTGATAAATTCAGATTCGGCTTATATTGGTAAGTTTCGATTTTCTTGCATCCTTTAAATATGCCAAAAAAACAATAGGACTAAATTAAGAGATCATTTTAAGATAATTAAAAGTATTTTATTACTAGAAAAACCCGGATCTTGTCCACTTGATTTAACCACAAGTCTCTCTGGATGCACTTTTTTTTGCATAACTGATGATCAATGCCCGGAAAATCTAAAATGTGTAAGACTAATAAAGCTTAAATTAATTAAATTTTAAAATATAATTTTTTTTAAATTTTTAAAGTGTGCAACTGACTGTGGAAAACAATGTGCTATGCCAATCTAATTTAGAAATGAAAAACGCGGACTAAACAAACTATTTCCTTATTGAAAAACTTCATTAAATTTAATTGTCTTTCATTTTAATAAAAATTTAAAAAAAAACATTATTTATAATTGTGGTCCAATGTATGAATAGTTAATTTTTTTTTAAATAAAATTAATAAAGTTTCGGAATGAATGTGAATTCTCATACAAAAATTCCAGTACAAAATTCAAATTCTTGTACAACAGATTTTTTTAGCAAGTTTTAAAAAGTAAAACAAAAAAGGTTCCTTTTAAAAGTCCAGTTTAAATAAAAAATTAAAAGAATTTTTACCACCAAATTCAAAATTATTTTATATGCGATGACAGAATTTTAACATTTGAATCAAATAAATTTATAAATTCGAAAAAAAAATTCAAATTAGAATAGATTGTAGAGACAAATTAAAATCAATCTCAAAATATTAATATTTCCTTTGTTAATAAAAATTGATTTTTTTGTTGAATTTTTTGAAATATATTTTGTTTCATCATCAAAGTTTAAAAAGCTCAATTTTTTCAATTTAAATTAATGAAAAAGAATTTTATTTTTAAATTTTTTGAAGGATTGTATGAAAATTCACAATGCCAAGATTCGGGTTTAAGTTCGTTCACTTGATGAACATTGACAGAAACTTATTTCCAGCGGCGTAGCCAGAGAGGGACTGAAGAGAGCTCAAGTCTCTCTTTCCAAAAATTAAAAGGAACTGAACCTCTTTAAAAAGTTTTGTTTATTAAAACTAGTCATAATTTTTCAGTTAAAATTTAAAAATAGAAAATTTAGATTTTTTAACTCAAAAATAAAACTCAATTTAATTTAATACAATTAAGCTTATTTTTTTAAATTCTGTCCAATAAATTTTAATTTTCTTTAAAATATTTTATATCTTCAATATCTTTAAATTCTAATTTTTTTAATAATTTTTTATAAGTGATAAAGTGCATTTTTCATTGATTTAAAAATTAAAATCGAAAAAAAATTCAGCAAAATATTAATAATATCATAAAACAAAAAAGCATTCGGGACAAAAAAATTCATTTTTGGATTAACGGTTTAATATTACTTGAAAATTGTAAGTTTCCTGAAGGATTTCACGCTAGCTGAACTTTTAAGTTTTTAATGGATAAGATTCATATACTATTTTGCAAAAATCTAATTCTAATTTACAAAGAATAATATCCAAATTGTAACTTGTCCCTGAAAATTATGATTATTTTTGAATTTTGATTTTCAGTTACAAAAATTTTTTTTTAATTTTTAAGAAGATTTTTATCATAAAATTGAAATATTTTATATTCAAATTAAGAGACCAAACTGTTCTATAAAAAATTTAGATTTCTAAGTTTATTTTTTAACAATTTTAATGTATCTGATTTTTATGTTTAAAACTTTGTTTTTAGCTTATTATTTGCTTCGAACAAAGTAAAATTAATTATTTTTTGAATAAATTTTAATGGGCTTTTTTTTTCAATATATAACATTCTTACAGTCAAGTATTCAGCCTTCAATTCAGAAAGTTTTACTAAAGATTGAAATTTCTGATATTTGTTATTACGAACAAAAGTTACTTTTTAAAGATTGACAAAAATATGATTTGATGCATCAGATTTTCTAAATTTAGATTGATGCAAAAAATTTTAAGTATTTATGCTTCATTTTTCAAATAATTTTTTAAAGAAAAAAAAATGAATATTAAGTGTTGCATTTATGTTTTTGCCATTTTCCTTTTTATTAAAAGTAATTGTCTCTTCATTCAATTAAATATCAAAAACTTAACGTTAAATGTTTAGGAGTGGATATGCTCAAAAATGGTACATGTCCAACCTATGCAAGTGATCTAATGACAACATGTGACGTTTTGTGCTCAAGTGACTTTGATTGCCCTAATCTTCAAAAATGCGTTAATAAATAAAAGACATATTTTTTTTTAATAATTAATTTTGTTTAAAATTAGTGCTCTGTTGGATGTTCCATTAGATGTGTTGATCCTATTCTTAAAAAACCAGGCTTATGTCCCATGATTAAACTGAAATTTCCTATTAACTCTAATTTACAAAACTGTTCATCAGACCAAGATTGTAATGGCAAACAAAAATGCGTAAATAAATTTGAATTAAATATATTTTTTGATTTTGTATTAATTTCTAGTGTCCAAATTGGTATGGTGAAATGTCTTGTTCTGATCCTTTTCGAAAATGTTCTTTTTTTAAATGGGTAAATCTTAATTATTAAATATGCTTTTAATAAATTAATTATATTTTTTTTCAAGTGGCGAAATGGTAAATGTATGTCTTTCTATGAATACATTTTCGGCTAAGAATTTAAATTTTAAATGATTGAATTTCAGATTTAAATAACTAATTTTTGACTTCTTATTTAGAAATTTATATTTATTTTTATTTATTTTAAATTTAATTTATTATTAATTTTTTTATGGAGCATTTCGCCTATTTGAATATTTTATTCCCTTTGGACTTAGGCTGAAAACTCACATTTTAAGGCGTTATTAAAAACCATAAAGTACAGAACCTTTAATGGAATAATCTTTAAATGTCATGCAAAAAATCTAGAAAATAATACATATTAAGTTGCTTTGAACAGTTTTTGAAAACAGTCAATCAATAGCCCAATATATCGAATTCAAATCATTGATTTAAAAAAGTACATTAAAAATTATATGTTTAATTTAATTAAGCTTAAAGATAAATAAAAAAGGCTCGCTTTTTCAAGCCTGTAATTAATTATTTATTTATTTTAATTAATTAATAAAAATAATGCTTCATAATAATTGGTTTTTTTAATTAAGAAATCAATTAAATAATTGAAATTAATTACCAATAAAAATTCTTATTCAAATTAATGTTTTTAGCAAATTTCGACACAAGTCTCAGTTTGAAAGTCCAACTTTTTTTATTTTCATTATTCTTCGGCTCAATTACAATTCTTCCATTTATTAAATTAAAGTTTAAAAAATAAATCATTTTTGAATCAATGTCAATTTTGAAATTCCAGATGTTTTGAATTACAAAGATTTTTTTTTTTAAAGAGAATATAAGCATCACAGAACAGAGAGTATATCTATTTAATTCAAATTTCAAAGCCACAAAGAATTAACATTTGAATTGAAAGTCTCAAACTTAAATCTTGCATAATAATTTTTTCAATTAAATTTTCAATGTAAATGATTTTTTCTATTTCCGTGAATTTTTTATTTAGAATTTTAAATATCAAAAAGATTACTTTAAATTCAATTTTTCATTAGCATAAATTTCATCTAAATTTTTTTAAAATTAAATAAAGCCATTATAAATATCACTCAAGATTTTACACAAGCTTAAGTTAAATAATTTTTAATAAGCACATTAAAAATCTCCCCATTTATTTATTTAAAAAATTTATTTAATTCATGCGACATAAACACCTAAATCAATTTAACTTAACCTCAGAATAAACAAAATTCCATTTTTACTTGAATTTTAATAGAATAAAAATATGTGATTAATTTTAGATCTTTGTCTGATTACTCAGCGGTTAATCATACATCTCTTATGCCTTAACTTACCTCTAGAGCATAATAAACTTAACCTAAATTTTAATTAAATTCAGGCTTTAATACGCATTTTAATTTAGCTTATGACTAATTCGAAATTTGTTTTTAAGCCATTTTTGAAAACTGCGATTCAGATTAAAAATTCTAAGAATTTTATGAGACAAAATTTAAGTCATTATTTTTTATCTTATCTGGTTTACCTGTCTAAACAAAGACTGACTTTTTTGGCCATTCAAATTAAAAAACAGATAAAGTTTAAATAAATGGAACTCGATGAACTAATTAGAAAAAAATAGATGATGAATGAAATAAATCGACCTGAACTGCCCAAAAAATTGCCACCACAGGATCGAAAAAAACTGTCCATCACATTTCCTGATTACGATCCTAATCGCCATTCCAACTCCAGCAATTCAAGCTTCCTGAATTTGTCTGACCGAGAAGCTCAACAATTCTCTGGAGATTACTACAAGGAGCCCATAGATCAACCTCAATTAAGAAATTTGGATGATGAGGACACAAAAATTGCCTCGTTTTTTAATGATTCGATCTATTTACGGCTTGAAAAAGAAGTTTCCATTTCAGACACAAGTGAGCAACAAAGCCAGTCAAATAGTTATCTAAGCTTAGATAAATTCGAGTCAGAAGACAGTGTTTTAGAGGAAAAAAAGACTGATTGCAGCGACAACAAGTCCAACAGTGACATCAACAGCTTGAACGAGAGCCTTTTTATTTTGGAAATAAATGATGATCCAACCAAGCCACCAATTCCACCAAAACGGACCAAGAAGCCATTGTCTCTAAGCAAACTTTCACTTGCTAGTCCCCATGAAAATAAGCTAGATAAAGTTTCTACAATTATTGACGAATACTTTAACTATCTGTGTCCCAATGATCCAAAAACTAGCAATCTTGAATCGTTTAGAAAAGAAATTTTTAAAAATGAGTCTAACAAAATTTGTGCTGATTGCAAGCGAAGTAATGTGCAGCCCAATTGGATTTCATGTGTTTTTTTTATGACACTGTGTGACTTTTGTGCCGGTAAGTTGAAATTATACAAAAATATTTTTGTCTTTGTGAAAGATACCCAGCAATTTTATTCTTTACATTTAGAGACTAAAATTTAGGTTTTTAGTTGCTATTTAGGGTTTTTAAAAAGACAATTTTTAAAACTTGAATCATTTTATTGAAATAAAAATGATTACGAAAATTTTTGTTCAAATATTTGAATTTTCTTATCAATTTTATTTCCAAAAAAATAATTTCTAACTTAATAAATTGGCTTTGAAACAACATGATTAAATAAAAAGTCAATTCTAAACAAAATTAAACCACTTTCTGAATTTGACAATAAATTCTTATCCTGCACATATGGAAACCTAGGAGAGACATTTTTTTAGAAAGGTTAAAAAGCAATTTTTTTGGCTACCCTCTCTCAAAGGTTAGCACCAAAATTTTTCCTTATAAATTAGTGAAAATTAAAAATTTCTTTTTTTTTTAAATTTACACTTTTTTTTCAAAATTTATGAACTTAAATGTCAAAAATTAAAAAAAAAGCGGGATCAAGAATTTGTTCGGAATTTTGTCCGGTTTCTGATTCTGCAAAAAAAAATTGAATTAGGGGATAAACCAAGGACGAGATACAAAAATAGTGAAAAACTCAAACAAAAATTTTGGTCTCTGGTTAATTTTAATGGCCATAACTTTTTAAAAAAAATGAATAAATCATTATGTAGCTCAAAAAAAGAGCTTTGAAAATATGTGTAATAATAATTAATTTTTATTTGTCAGCATATCATTTGAGTTGCCCTGAATATTGTGCACTTTTTAATAAAAAAATTTTATGCTTTTATGTCTACTTACTTTATTTAAGAGGCAAAACTTTAAACTGTACCAACAACCCTGATATACAAATCTTTTAGCATGGTGAAGATTTTTTCTCCAGCACAACCATTGCAAAAAAAATTATTTTATATATGTTTGTGAAAAAAGAATAAAGATTCTTTCTCTAAGCAATTTATTTTCATTTATAAAATTTTAAAATTAGCATTTTTATTGAACTTTAATAGATTTAAATTTCTTAATTAATTTTAATAAAATTTTTTTAAGACAAAAAAATGTTTTAAAATTTATAATTTATTTACAAAAATTGAAATAAGAAATTATTTTTTTTTCAAATGAATAAAAGTTATGAATTTGAATTTCTGCATTAACTTAACATGACTCAAGTTATTTAAATTTATTAATTTAAAGTAATTGAATTATTTATTGTTTTTGTTTAAAAAAGGTGATTTTTGAAAATGAATAATTATTAGACATTAAATGTGAAGTAATGCTTAGCTTTTATTTTTTAAAAATAATTAAAATTATTAGATTAATTAAGTTTTAAAATTTTAAATGAGCGTTTTCATCTTAAAATTTGATCTGCAACTTCAATTTGATTTGCATGCAATTTTTTCTACTTTTTTAAACTATTTTTTAAAAAATTAGCATTTATTTTACAAATTTTAAGCTAATTTACTTAAAGCTACATAAAAAAATAAGTTGTTTCTCACCATTTTTTTCTGTTTTAATTAAATATTAAATGTTATAAACAAATTTATCTTTCTTCACTTTTTGAATTCTTTTGTCGCAATAATTTTTTTAAGTGATATTTAAAAGTCAAAAAAATCAAAAGTAATTAGAATTTTCCCTTAAAAAAATTCTAATTTTACAATTTGAAATGAAATAATAAACTATAAAATATTTAAACTTTGAATCTTCACAGAAATATTCCAACACAAAATTAAAATTCTTAATAAAAGAAAACATTTTAGATGATTTTTTTTTGTAAAACATACAGTGTTTCATTTAACCATATAGTTAAAAAAATGAATTTCCACTAAATTGATTAATTTTTTTATCAAATGTAAATTAATTTAGAATATTACTTTTTTTGAAATTCATAATTTACAATCAATGTTAAAATAAACCAACTTAAACATTTAAATTGTTTTTTTTTTAAATTAAAACTACCAAATTCATGATTATATGAGAACAAATTGGAGTATCAATTTATATTTCTTCCAATCAAGGATTAAAGCTTACTTGTAGCGGAGACTGAAGTTTAATTTTGATTTTTTTATATTTACTTTGATCTATGTGTTGACTGGTTATTTTAAAATTTAAATAATTAAATTTAGAAATGGCAAGTTTTTTTTTTCTATTTTACATTTTTAGAAATAATTGCGTAATTATATTTCAAATTTTAACATGCTTAAGTATTGAGTTTAAATTAAACAACGTAATTTCAAAATTTCAAAAAAGTTAAATAGAAAAAAAAACTTGCCAATTTCTAAGAAAAATTTCCCATTAGAAGAATTCCAGATTAAAAATAAATCTCAAAATATTGATGTTTTATTTGATTATCAATATTTCCATAAAAATAAAAATCCAAACTAATTTTTCCAAATTTACAGAATAAATGAAAAAAATTTTTTAATTTTTGGAAGTTTTGTATGAAAATTCACTTTGCCATTGCAATTGATTAATAAAATTGGAAAATTTTAAATGTTAAAAATAACTATATTTAACTTAATAGACAAAAAAAGGGTCTATTGCGTTATGTGATCACTGGTTCACATAAAAGGTGAACCAACTTACCCAACTTAAATAGGTGATCAGTTGTGTTCACTTTTTAGGTGAACCAAAAATATGTGTACAAAAAAAATTATTTCGAAAATCAAAATTTATTTTTTAATTTTTTTGAACTATAGGTGAGCCAAAAAAAAAAATAGGTGAGCCAAAAAAAAAATAAGTGAACCAAAAAAAAAATAGATGAGAAAATTATTAGTCATGTAAAAAAAAATAAGTGAGCCAAAAAAAATTTTTTTTATTGATTCTTATGTTTTTTATTCGCTTGACAGTAATGTGTCTCTTGAGACCATTTTTTTCAAAATAATTTCCACTAAAATCACATTTTATAGGATCTTTTTTGTTATTTAAAGTTATTTTTACAATTTCGAGTATTTGATTTACTAGTACACATTTTGCTAAATTTTGAAAAATCAAATTTTTATTTACTTTGTCATAATTTTTTTGGTAAGTATCATTTTAGGTGATCACTTTTTATTTTAGGTGAACACAATTTAATTTAGGTGATCATTTTGAAAAAAATTTTAATTAGTACACATATTTTTGGTTCACCTAAAAAGTGAACACAACTGATCACCTATTTAGGTTGGGTAAGTTGGTTCACCTTGTATGTGAACCAGTGATCACATAATGCAATAGACCCCAAAAAAATATGTCAATGCATCCCATGTATATCTTTTTGATAATAACAAAATATCAATATCTTATTTCTTTTTTTTTTAAGAATGCCACTTGAAAATGTCTCATATAGTAACTCAATTTTATGTGAAAAAAATTGACACATTGTATGAAAATTTACACACAAACGAGCAAAATCTTGACCACATGAGCGCAAAAACTTTCATCACAATATTGGACCAAGCTGGCAATGAAAAAATAAATTCACTGCTCGAATACAACTTGGACAATAGAGTAAACTCATTGAGAGCATCTCATGAAATCGAATCTTATATCAAAGATAAATATTTGCTAAAAAAATTTATAAACAAAAACGAAATTGATTTAAAATCAAATTATATTGAAGAATTAAACAAGAGTTTGTACCAAATGGTCTCAGGCCCGAGTATACCAATGACAATTTACTACATTTTTCTTGGTGCCAATCGAAACTATTTTCAAAATGAGCAAACTCTTTTAGACGTCTCAATCAAATCGCGCCAAGTTTCCCAGTATCTCTATCTATGCATGAACAAGTCTCTCAAATACAGCGAACTGAAGGACCAGGCAAATTTTGAATTTATCGGTGATGTACTCCAAATATTCAATACAACATCAGCAGACAAAACATCCATAAAAAAATTCAACATTTATCTACAACTAAAAAATAATAATTTAATAATCACCCAATTTAATACCAATGGTCTCAAGTCGCAGAAAATTCTTCTTAACTCAATTATCAAAGTGTTTACCTTGTGCGAAGTAAATGTCGAGCTAAAATGGTGCACAACTAACCATTGCATATTAAGCCATTTTTTTGAATTTTCAAACCAAAACGAACAGCAAATGTGGCTAAAAAATATCCTTACCAAACTCAATCCAAACATGAATACAAAATTTGCCGAAATCATGCAAAATTTACAAGTCAATTCATTTGGCTATCTGTCCATTTTGAACCAATTCGGTGACGAAAGCAAACAGTCGAAATACTTGACCATTTTACTTCAAAGTCTGCCATCACAAATTGACAAATTTTTCCAAAAAATCATTTTATTTGTCAACACTGATCCACATTGCTCAGAGTCGGAGGCTAATTTTCACTTAATTGATGTCAGAAAAATAAACAAAATAAAGCTAGATGGCGAAACAATGATTTTGGACATTTTGGGCAAGAGCTTGAGACTAAAATCAGATGGCTATGGCGAAAATTTAAAATTATGGCATGAAAAATTGGTCAAATTTTCTCATCTAGAATTTAGGTCCATAGAAGAACAGCTTTTAAATAAAGATAATTGTGTTCTTTTGGTGGACAAGTGCTGCTCTTACATTGAGTTGTATCACATAACTGAGCCAAATTTTTACTCAACAAGCCAAAAAGATTCAAAAAAATACTCCAGTCTATTGAACAAATTGGAAAAAGAAAGAGACTCGAAATTGGATCCCAAGTTATACACGCCGGGCATTGTAATCAAAATACTGAAGACATTTTTTTCAAAATACATCCGAAGCTTTCATTCGGACTGGAACTATTTTGATCAGGGTAGAAACTCAGTTTTCTACTCGACCATAAAACGTGTCGTTCTCCACATCAACTATGTGGCCCATTACCATTTTCTCAATCACATGTCCAAAGACCATTTGTGCACATATTTTAAAAGCCTGATTTTTGTGAACAAAAAATTTGATATCATGACATTTTTGGCCGAAAACTGTGAGGACTACTTTGATTTAGAAGAGGGCTATTTGCAAAGTCAACTAGCAATATTCGATAGGGTCATAAAGCTGAAAACAGTTCAAAAGCGCAACTTGGACACAAATGCCAAATATTTGATAACCATTTATTTATTTCATAAAAATAGTGAGCAATCATTTCAAATACAGATAGACTCGAAATTTACGTGTAAAGACGCGTTATTACGAGCCAGAGATGAATTCAAGCTTTTTGAGTCAAAGTATTGGTCTTTGTACGAGGTGTTTGACCCAGAGCAGCATTTTAGCGTAAATGGGACCGGTCAGGCCAATCTAGATGTGTTACTAGAACGCATACTTGCCTCAAAGGCCAAATTAGTTGAGTCGATTTCGAACTGGAGTTCGTTCAACTTTGTAGTCAAATACAATTCAATACAGATTGAAATGGAGCGATTTTATGTCACCAACGAGTCCAATTTTGGCGCTCTGAGTTTCATGGACAAAGTTGAATGCATGGTTTTGTGTGAGTTGTGCGGAAATTTTCGAACTTCATTCCAGGCAAGGCAAAGCACTAATTCTTGCAACAGTTCTCATAAAAAATGGAAGAATCATCATCTTTCGGTCAGAAATGCAAATTTAAAAATAGTCGAGTTTAAAAGTAATGATGAGGAAAATTTTGAAATGGAATCAGCTAAAGTTTTGTACGAGGAAAAAATAGAGAGTTGTTTGTTCTATTATGGTTTGTATGAGGGCAGTTTTTTGGCAGCAATTGATGTGTCCAACTCCAATGATGAAATTTCTGGATCAAGCATGTTTTCGTCAATGGCAAAACTGTTCGGATCCAATAACCAGCAGATTTCAATTGGCGAAGAAGAATGCTTAACATTGTTTGATAAAAAGCAAAAATTGATCTATATAGTTCATTTGAGTAGCAAAGAGTCGGCTTTGACAAGGTATTGTAACTTGTTCAAATTGGCTTACTATCCGGATACCTGGTCAGTGTTTAAGTCCGATCAAATGCCTGATATGAAGCCAAAAGTACCTGCAAATATTAAATGCACAAATCGAATCAAATAATTTATTTAAACAGTATTTTATTTTTTAATTTTGACATGTAGATAAAATAAAGTTTTTGAGCTAATATTAAAATGAGCAAATAAATCTTTTTTGATAGTATTCAAAAGTTGTATTTCTGGTTATTGAATAACTTAAAATTTTAGGAAATTTTGAAAAAAATATATTTAAAAACAATATTCTTTTACGACCATTTTTTGTCAGTAAAATCAGCATCAAATTAGATGAATTAGCTTACCTTTAAATAAACGAAATCATCCAATTAACATTAAACATAAAAAACAAATTAGATAGCACATTAAGTTCAGTTAATTAAGTATAAAGACCCAAATAAGACACTCAGTCAAGAGTCATTCTGTTCAACTGGTCGTCAGACAGACTGATGGAAGAATATAGAGATGGTTCACAATCAAGATATATCGAATATCCAACTCCATTGTGTAATTGCTACCTAGTGATTTCTTTTTTTCCTGACGTATCCTATATTTAAGTATGTCTAACTTCTAATCTAGCTCATTAAAAAAAATATTAAGGTCTTTATCCAGAAGAAAGTTTCCACCGATGTTGGACTGCTCATGCTAACTCCTAGTTCGGTTTGAGTTAAAAAAAAAAGAAAAAAAAAGAAGAAAAGAACACAATTAATAAAAATTATCAAAATTAAAAAATTTCAATAACATTTCAAAATATAGACCCCTTATTATATAAATACTTTAGCGTAATTTCTTTATTCTTCAATCTAATATATTTGTTTTACTTAACTAACTACATGTCAATATAAAAAATAATTAAAATTCCATTTATTATATATCTGTATATATTTTCTTTAATTTCGTTTATTTTAATCCTTTTTACTTTATTTTTATTTTATTTTTTTTGTCTAACTTTATTTACTTTTTTTATTTCATTTTATTTAACTTTATTTTTTATTTTTTATTCTGAAGGAGCTCAAGGTCGGCTCAGAAAAACAAATTAATAAAAATATAAAAAAAAACTCACTCACTACTTCAACAAATATCCTTGCGAGATGCTTGAAGTTAAAAGTAAGAACAAAATTAAATGCATTTAAAAAAACTATTTCAAAAAATTTCTATATATGTGGATGGCTTTTTAAAAATTGTTTCAAAAAGTTCGACTTTTAAAGTTTTTTTTATCCGTGAAGAAAAGCTACTAATAACTTAAAGAGGGAATGAACAAAAATTAAAAATTAATCTGATAAACTTGTATTTGATATTTAAAATTCTATAAAAAAAACTTTGAATTCTAAAAATAATTTTTAAAAAAATTCTAAATATTTACTGTGTTAGTGTAACTAAAAAATAATTATTTTTTAGAAAAAATCTAATATTTTTTCATATAAT